>JAQIXC010000277.1:0-34093 GCA_034697605.1 Metabelba pulverosa | reverse complement strand
ATTTTTACTCAAAAGTACAAAATAATTGGAAAATATAAAGATATTTTACTTGTTCTATTGTTTATTACTAAGGTTTACTAAACTAATCGCTCAATTAAATAGTAAATTGTTAATTAAAAATATATTTCAATAGCGTACGGCATTACACACTCTATTAAGGGGTAAATGTTAGTTTAAATTTTCTTATTTATATTTTTAGTTGTATAATTGTTAATATAATAAGTTAAGTAGTAAATTGACATACTTTATTTTTAAAATTAGCAATTATATTGAAAACGCGCTAATTATAAAAATTTCTAAATATAAAAATACATGATAATATAATCATATCTAATAAAATTTCACTCAGATTAATACTAACAGAACATACATTTAAACATACTACTTTAAAAACTAAAATAATAATCATTGCTTTTAAAAAGTGGCCCGCGAAAAACTCTATAGCAATGTCGTTTATACATTATTTAACAAGATAAATTTTTATTCGCAAATATAAGTACAATAAAAAATGAGTTAAGTTAATATATCAATTTACTAAACTTGAATTTAATTGCTTATAACTTATGAAGCATTTCTATTTTAATTAAATAAATTGAGAATTAATTATCAAAATATAATATATAAAATGAAATTGTATGTACAAATTCTAAACAGTTCAAATAATTTTACGCAAATGACCCATGCATTTAAACGAGCATTAAAAACAAAAACATATTAATACAAACGATAAAATTATATGCGAATACCGGTAATATACAAAATTGAGCTTTAATCTTGCTCAATTTTACAATAATCATTCAAGCATATTTATTAGAAAATTTTTTAAATTGCGTCAAATGATAAAATAAATATTTAAATTCGAAGATATATTTGTAAATCTATTTTCCGTCTTATTTACTCTAAATATAATTAATTATCATCATGTTTAATTAATATCATATAAAGAAGAATTTGAAAAACGATTTAAATGGAATAATTGGGAAGTGAGTGGATCACTGAATGGGAGGAGTGGGGGAGTGGGGAGTGGGAGGAATGGGAGACTACAAACCCAATGGTGACATCGAATATGTTGCTGCCGACGGAGCTGGAGACGGCCATATCGCCGAAGCCCTTGCGCGCGACCAACACAGAGGTGATGAGGTCGGGGATCGAAGTGCCGGCGGCCAGGAATGTCAGGCCCATGATCTCGTTGGGCATATGGAAAGTGCTGCCGACCAGAGTGGCCCACCAGACCATCAAATACGAGTAGATCGCTATCCATGCGATCGAACCGATGAAAGAGCCGGCGAACCACTTCCTCTTCTCCTGTTCCCCATCAGTGACGGGCATTCGATTGGAATACAAAAACAAACTTTAGATTTGAATTTCAAAGCTTTTTCATTATCTCAGCAAACAATACATCAAAAGCCAAATATTTTCCGCTAAGAGTTGAGTTCACATTAATTCAAAGAAAATGAAATTCTTTTCAATTAATTTCCGCTAAATTAACTAAAAATCGCTCAAAAGTAAACAATTCAAATCATCTTTTCATTCAAGATTTAGAATTTTAAAATTAACTTATATTAATGATAATTTGTGGCAAAAATTAATCTTTTTTCTCGCAAATGAAAATTAAGTTCATATCTTATCATGTACAATATGTTAATTCTTGGAAGGCATTTAAATAATAAATACAAACTACCAATTGATTAAATGCTTATAAATTTTCAGTTAATCTTGCTGTTATTTTAGAACTTATTAATTGAGTGAAGTTGTAGTCAGCGAGTGTTCAAAACTAAATAAAATAACTAACTAAAAGTTGTATTTTACACAGATCTCTTAAAGCCTTATCAATATTATCCTATTCTGTATGGTTTATATAAAAAAACAGTGTAATTTGGCTAAAATCACATATTATAACGCCAAAAGTCCTGTATTTTAATCCTAAGAGATTCAATAAATAACGATTCAATTGATGTATTATATGAAACTCAAAGCTATAATAAACTAAAATATCTTTTTATTTAAATAGATATGACTTAAGGAATGTTAGATAAGTTATGCAAAGCGTATAACACTTGACAACAACTCGTGGCTCAAAGCTATTCTTTATTGGAATTAAGGGCAGAATCTATATATTGTTTGCAATTACGGATCGATTGATTCGTAGCCGTGGGTGCCTTTAGGGTCTTAGGGTGCCTTTAAGGTCTTTGGGTGCCTTTGGGGGCCTTTGGGGGCATTTGAGGGCTTTTTGGTCTTTGTTTAGGTTCTGCGAGACTTCGTTCTGCGATAAGACTTACGGGTCGGCGAACATCGGGTAATGTTAGCCATAGCGGGAATATAATTGGGGCCAACAGTACATAAGTTAATTGCTTTCTGAAAGAGTTAGGCCACGCCATGTCCAGAGGCTCGTCCGGCTCATCCGGTTCCTAATTGAAGCCAACACTCATTTAAATGTACTCAATACTCTTGGAATGGGACCGAAAACGGCATACCTGAGTGTTTTGTGCAGTGAGAGAGCCATTATACGGCTTATCGCCGCTGTCCTGAGAGCGAACGGCCATTTTGGTCGTATGGAAAATGCTGTTCCCATTCACGTTATGCGAGTTTTCCTCTCCGTTGCAGTGCCGACAGGAAGTGGCTCCGGGAGGATGATTGCACTGGTGTTTGGCCCCATCCGCTCGGCCCCCAATCGCACTGATGCTCTCCTCGTGCAAGGGATCGATGGAGTGGATCATGAGCTGAAGCACTCCCTGACGGAACTTCGAGCCCCCGTGCAGTATAGGTGTCGACATTTTACGGTTCATCTGAAACGACAACCACTCCATTGAATCCATTGAATCGATTCTCAAATTCAAATCTCAAAGTGTTTAGTGTTTAGTGAGTAAAGTGTTTGCAGACCATAGGCGGCGCGGAATCGACTTTATCCGCATTTATTTTGTCGACTTTTGATCGATTCGTAAACTTTTTAACGAACTTCTCGACGACTTCGTTGTACTTCATAAACGTGACGTAAGCGACATACCAGAGCAGTAGTATTAGCGCTTCATACCTGTGCCGAGCGGTCGGTCAGATCGAACAGACATAGCGAACAGACATAGCTTAGAGTTTGGAAATGAGATTAAAAGCGAACTAAATGTTTGCGAGAAATACCAAAATATTTGCGAGTCTTTGAAGCAAAGGACTAAAGAGATGAGAATAACCGAATAGAAAGACACGTCTCGGAAGAGTGGCCACCAGGTCAGCGACAACACGCTCTTCGAGAAGATCGCGCACATCGAGATCACGAACAGGATGTTGAACACCGCCGACCCCACGATCGTCCCGATGCCCACGTCGTCGAAGCTGATGAATACACCGATTATCGACGTAAAGAGTTCTGTGCAAAACAAAGTCGCATCACATTTACCACTCTTTGCTCACTACTCGCTATACCAATACTCCCATTAAAGTCCATTCAATTCAAATCCAATTCTTTTATTCATTAGTTTTATTCTCACATCGTATAGAAGACAAATCGA
Source organism: Metabelba pulverosa (assembly GCA_034697605.1). NCBI lineage: Eukaryota > Metazoa > Arthropoda > Arachnida > Sarcoptiformes > Damaeidae > Metabelba > Metabelba pulverosa. Next base: position 30,593 of record JAQIXC010000277.1, on the reverse strand, counting down.
AACTAATTTTATACTTATTAGTAGTTACATGGTTCTAATAAATTACCATGCTTATATTAGTTTATTAAGTTAATTTTTAAAATATTTACAAATATAGCTAAATTTTGTTTCGGTCCAAACAAAAGACTAATTTTTTCTTTCAAATAATATTTAATATATTTCTTTAAAAATAAGGCTAAGTTATAAAAAAGTTTAACATTTATTTATTTATACTAAAAGTTAATATAAAATATATTGTATAAAACGGCTAAATGACATGTTTTAATCTAACTCGTTAAGTGAGGAGAGTGTCTCTGAAGGATCTGATTGAATTTAGCATAGAATTAAAGCTCTGGTCATTTATAGTGGGATTCTGCATATTTTATGGGCGAATGGCCAGACGCGCCGCCGCAATCAGCGGTCAAAGTCGATGGTTCTGTGCTTTCGTATAGGATTAGAGTCTATGCATTGGTTTGCTATAGCATTGCATTGCTTTAGAGAGCAGTACAACGAAAGCATAACAAGCGAATGCATAGACTCTAATGCTGTACGAAAGTATAGAAAACACCGACTTTGACCTCTGATTGCGGCGGCGCGTCTGGCCATTCGCAGCTAAAATGTGCCGAATCCAACTATAAATGACCAGAGCTTTCATTCTATGCTAAATTCAATCAGATCCTTCAGAGACACTCTCCTCACTTAACGAGTAATACAGTTTACTTTAAAAATTATTTATTACTTTAAAAAATGATTTAAACATTAAACTAAATAAATATTAGCCAGAGTATTTGCAAAAACATGCCTATCTTGAAAACATATTAATCATGTTATTTATTGATTTTTATTGAATAGACAGTTCGGTAAATACTTATAAATATCAATTTTAATTTTTAAAAAGTATAAACTTTTAGTTTATTTTACTTTAATCTATTTTTTATTGCATGCTGTATCTTTTTTATTTTAACCAAATTAAATTAACATTAATAAAAAAGGATAACTTATTAAAAGTAGTCTAGACTCTAGATAATATTGTATTTTAAATTCTAAACTTCATTCGCAAGGTTTCAAACTAGTGATTGAAAAAGTGACTCCACGGTAATGCAATGGTAATTCAATGGTAATGCAATGATAATGCAATGGTAATGGGATTGCAAAATCACATGCTAATAGAGTGGTAATTAGAATTAAAAGTTTACCGGTATTGAAACAAGAATGCAACTTAAGGTTTTTACCTCGCACACTTTTAAATAATATATTATTATAGTTGTTTATTACTAAATTAATAATTTCTACACTATTTATAGCATAGTTTCAACTACATTTAATTAAGTCATTTTTAAATAATGTAAAAAATAAGTTTTGCAATAAATTATATCACAAAACATTTGTTACTAGTATTTTAAATACAAGACAGAGATATTTGAAAAAGCATTGATTAATTATATTAGCTAGTACATTATAAGAATAAAATTATGCATACTATATATTCCATTTATTTATTTTAGTTATTATATTATAATTTTTAAGGTGCATATAAAATTTTGCTTTTGATTTAATAATTTAAATAACAAATGGCAAATGTTTACTTAAATTTTTAACCACTAAAATTTAATGACTAAATCAATTAATAAAAATTTGTAATTAAATACAGTGTGAGCAACCATTAAGGACATTTTTAATATTGAAATAATTTGAAAACTACTTAGAATATTTTAGTAAACTTAAAGGCATTTTATGAAGAAATGTTTGGAAATTTTTTGTCTCATAATAAATATTTTTCTAAAATGTTTTCATTCTCTTTTGGTATGCTCAATTATTCTCAATATTCCTAATATAATTCTGTTATAAAGGTAATTTTTATGATTAAAATTTTTTTCTCAAAACGAAAATTTTGTTAAAAGTTATAAAAGAATTGACAAATAAGTATGTTTTCCAATAAAATATAATATACTCAAAATATAATATTAGTTTATTGATAAATTATTAAAAATTAAATAATACAAAATATTTAAAATATTACAAAATTGACTTTGATCAGTTATAGCAAAATTTGTGAACATTTTAGAAAAAATATTTATTATGAAACAAAAAAATTTCCAACGTTTCTTCATAAAATGCCTTTGAGTTTACTAAAACATCTCAAGTAGTTTACAAATTATTGAAGAATTTAAAATGTCCTTAATGGTTGCCCACCCCGTATCTATATGATAATTTTATTTTAAAACTGTTTAAAATCTTTCCCGGTAATGGAATTTTGTTCCCGGTAATGGGATGGTAGTGGGATATATTTTTAAAATTTAGTGGTAATGGGATGCTAATGGAGTTTCACTAGGTGGTAATGGAATGGTAATATCAATTTTGATTTTTTCAATCACTATTTCAAGCTAAAATATTCCTAGGCATGAATAACTGGCGCTCTTAATGTGTGGAAATGATAAACTGGCAAACTACTGTAGCAACCTCTATTTTTGCTTTGAAATTAATAAAGTACAATAGGGCATGTGATATAAACAAGCTCAACCGCTAGGAGGCGTTAGAAGTTTAAAATATTTCACAAGAACAAAACACAAGACTCAAAACTTTCGATTTTAGTACCTTTGTTTAATTTTATGTTTTTGTTTTTACAAATTATATATATGTAAAATGGATTTCTATGAAAATCAGCTTTAGTTGATAGAGATTCCAAATAAAGATTGATTTGATTTGATTTGATATTTTAGTTTTCAACATTAGATATACTACAAATAATTACTCTCTAATAATTTTATCATATAAAGTAGTTAAGTTAAACATTTACTAAATAGTAACTATTATCTAAAGTTAAATTCATGTTTCTATTACAGCATTAACAATAAAGTACTATGCATATACAGTATCAGCAGAATATGAGAGTACGACATATCGATGAGTATCTCGAGAACCGCTTAACCGATTTTAGAAATTTCTAATTCAAATAATCCAGAATCTTGCCCCCAAACTTTCTACCAAATGAATTTTTAATACATGCACTAATTTTACAATTATTTCAGAAAAACATTTTTACAGAATATAATTAGCAAAACTTTAAATACATTGCATTTTATATAAAATAGCAAAGATTATGTAAATACGTATACCTGTATAAATAATTAAATGCATAAATTTCTTATCATATTTATGCGTTTTATATACTATTAAAATTTAAACTACTAAAAATTATAAATTTTATATAATTAAAAATTAGTGGAATTAAAAACATATTTCTGAAACAATTATGAAAGTATTAAAAAGTGTTACATGCATTAAAAATTCCTTTGGTGGAAAGTTTGGGGGCAAGATTCTGGAGTATTTAAAGTAAAAATTTCTAAAATCTGTTAAGCGGTTCCCGAGATATTCATCAGAATGTAATTCTCAAATATTCTGCTGATATATAATAAAAAATTTTGTATATAAATTGAAAACTACTAAACTCACACTTAATGACCGGTTAATTCAAATAAGAATTTAATATTTGATTAACTGCTTAAATGTTATAAGTTTGTATAGGTTATAGTAGAGAAAAAATTTAAATTCTGTACTCAACTTTATAATAATTACTCAAGCTTATTTATAATTCATAAACTAAACCTTTCATGAATATAGACATTTAATTAGTATAAGAGTAAAACCATGCTAAAATTTCATTAAATCATTTGATCAAATATAATAAAAATATAGTTTAATGAACCCATAATCCTCAATGATTGCATCTAAATAACTCGGATAACGCTTAAAATTCTAACAAGATTAAAGTTTAAACTTTTTACTAACCAAAAAATTCCTTGGTATATTTTGTTTTAACGTAAATTTATAAGTTTTATTAGTAATTTTAAAATTAAAAAAATTGTGTAAAGTTTTTAATTAACAATATTTAACTGCTTATTTAATTTGATAAATATAGCAAAAATATATTTATTAATTGACTATAAATAATACAAGAATTCTCAATTTTCTAAATGTAAAAGCAAATGCAAATGTAGTTATTATTAATTAACCTATTTATTGTGTTTTAATTTAAATATTTTGTTGTTTAATGTACAATTGTTATCATTGGTTTATTGCATAATTTTGTAGCCAAATTGCTCAAGACCATTTAATTAAATTTGATAATTTTTAATTAAAAACTAATTTTCAAATGATATTTTTTATCATGTTTTTGCATAATAATTTTTAAATTTTAAATTTTTTAAATAACTGTTCTTAATAATTTATACCTTTTAACAGATTTAAAAATTACTAAATTAGAAAGATGAAGAAAATAAACAAATAAGCAAGAATTGTCTTCTCGACTTACAGTAAACTATAATTGGAAAAACTGAAATTAATTTTCTTATTTTTATTAATACTAATTTAGTTTAATTATAAAAATAAATAGTTCGGACACTTTTAACGGTTGAAACAAACTAAAAAAATAATAATATTGACTAGTTAAACATAAACAAACATGTAAATTATAAAATTTTAAAGCTATACAAATAATTCTTACAAATAATTTGAAATTGTATATTTATTACTTATTCATGTATAATATGTTTTCATGTATAATAAATTTTATAAACACTACTATTTTATTAAAATATTTAACATAAATAGTATTTATATGTATAAATAATTTAATTATTTATAAATAAACTTATTATATATAAGTTCTATTTATAAATCTATATTTTTATATTTATAAAAGAAAAGCCTAATGTTATATATAATAAATAAATTTTACTAAATGTTTCATTTCATTTATACAGGTCTTATTAATAAAAACTAAAAACAATTTTAATAACTTAGTAAATTAATACATTCAATAAACTAAATAATTATACATATGAAGTATTTATATTGAATATATTTTCACGTGCGTAACGTAACTTACAAAATTAAATATTAAAACTATTAAGACAGATTACGTAATTGTTAAAATCCTTATTTTAAACTTTATTTTAAAATATAATTGCTTGAATAACCTTTGCATTGTAGTAAAATCATATTTTAACATTATATTTTCTCAAATTTGATCAAGGTTTTAAATTGCACTTATTTTAATTAAAATTAAAATTTCAATAATCGACTTTTCAAGCAATCTCTGATTGAATGAATGGAACTATAATTTGTAAATTTTTCCAATAGATAAAAGAGATTTTTAGAGCATAACAATGCAATATCACTAAAATATATTCCGATAATATTCTAAATTATATACAAAAATTTGATAATAAGTTTTATTATTATTCAATTTATGCTAATTTATTTTTTATATATAATTCGTATATGTAATAATAGCTCTTATTTTAATAATTATTTTAATTGTAGAAAATAAAATACTAACTTTTGCAATAATTCTGCAAAAAATTAATTATATTTAAAAAAGCTATCATTATAAAACACTATGTTTAAGAATGATTCATTAGAGTCTAAAATAGTGTTATTTTGTAATCACATTGATTTTAAAACAATATGTTCAGAATTATTAAAAATTTCTTTTCAAATAAATTATTACTTATAATGTTTAACTCTAATAAAATAGACAAAAGTTATATAAAACAAAACAAGAAACAACTATAATAATATCAAATTATTAGATGTCGTATTCAACACAAATTTGTAGAAATACAAAATTAATTATTTAAAAGCAAATCTATATTTAAAAATCAAACTTTAAATCAACATATACAGTATAAATCTATATATTATATGTGGATTTAGCTTTTACGTGCGAAGAGTAAAAAATTAATTAACTTTTCTCATATCAATTCAAAGAACACATTCATATAAAGATAAAATTCTTGACTCAACGTGAGTTCAAAATCAATAATATTTCATAATTTTAGTTCAAATTTGAGTTAACTATACCTAGAAATGTAATAATAAAATAAAACATTTTGTCAATATTTATTTTATTTAACTTATATTAAATCATATTATTTTACAACTAACTCGTAAATGCTATCTTGCTAATATTATTCTTACCGCAATAATGATTTATAGTTTGAAAACGTTAAAATTATAGAGCTAAAACAAATAAAATTGCGTGATAAATGTAACTGGCAATTTAAACAAGTTTTGGTTGGATTTTGATAATGAATTCCAAGAGAAATTGCTAGTAAATTTATCAAGTACAATTACAAAACCCGCATATAAAGAGTAAATCGTACCGAAATGGGAATATTTGAAAACCTCAATAAAAAATAATTAATTCATCTTGACAATACAATAATATATGCACAATTTGATAAAAATTTATATATTTATTTAATGCTTATTCATATAACTATTAAATTATAGCTGTTTTTATATAGTATACTAATTTTAAATAAATGGAATTTAGCAATAAATTAATAAAAATAAGTTTCGATTAAAAATAGATAAATAGAAAATCGAGATTTGAAATCATATTTAACTTAGAGTCTAGTCTTCAGTAAAGGCCTGATAGGAAAGGCGTTAAAGCGCTTCCTTTTTACTATATGTCTGACAAAAGCTATTATTTCTGACAAAATCTTAATCACAATTTTCCTAATACACTGACATATTGACTAAAAACATTAATTGTAATGTTTTTTGATTAATAGTAGCATGTCGATTTGTTCTTAACATCCGTAGAAGAAAATTCAATTCAAGAAAAACTATGCAGCAATGTCATTTTTATTAGTTCATAAGTCATTTTTATCTTTTAAAATATATAAGAATATATATATAATGCAATAATTATTACCTAGAGTCATTTTATAGTTTAGTAATATATTTTTGGATTTGTAAGAGATATTGATAAATACTGTATATATTTATATTTAATATACAACATTAATAGAATTTAGATAGTTTACATTAGTGTTGTAAGTAGTGAAAGATTGTCAGGTGAAAGTTTCATAAAATTTCAGTGAAAATTTCACTTGAGAAAATAAATTTCACTGAAATTTACATAGGATCCATTTTGTATTGCATCATATTTTTAATTTAATATTATATTTAAACTATTTAGTTTTAATTAATTTGCGCAAAATAGTACTAAATTTTAATTTATAATAGAATATTAAATAACAAAATTTACGTTAACCCAATTAAATAATACATTTTATAATTTAATTCTTTTAGAAATTATTTTATATAATACTGAATAATATAAAAGTTTCAATCTTTTAGTGAAACTTTCACTAAAAAATAAATTTTACTGAAATTTACAACTCTAGTTTACATTAAACGCGTATACTATACTGTATAAGTTAGTACAGTTCATACATTATACTTTATTTGTTAATTAGTGTTTTTTAGATTAAAGCACTGGAAAAATAAAATAAAATAAAATAAAATATTGCACAGCTGTAATTATGCAAATGTTGTTTTAAATAAAGCTACTGTATATTTAAGTTTCAAAGTAATCATCATTTTTGCGTAACGTCAAAATAACGTCAAAATTTATTGTCTTGCTCATTTCAGTTGTTATTTTATTGTTTAATCATTTAGCAATTAAAGTAATTAGCAGATAATTTTTAAATAAAATAAAATAAATAATCATGATATATTTACGAGATTGGAATTATAAAACAAAACTACGGACTAAACATAGAAAATTAGAGCATAATTGAAGTGATTTTATAGATTTAGTATTGAATGGGAAAGAGATGTGGAATGAGAGCCGAAGTGCATATGCAGTACAAAATAAGTATAATATCGATAAGAATTGGATAAAACGGATAAAAGGGATAAAATGAGAGAAGGGGTGAATACCTGGTGCCGAACCTCCCGCAGCCTTAAACAAACATTGAAAGCATTACAAGTAATGAAAGTCGGAATACATTGAAACTACGACTACTCGAGGGAAAGGCAGAGGGAGTGAGGCCTACCATGAAGGTGGCGCCGGCCACGTCTTCGCTGATGTCTAGCTTTTCGGTGATCACGTCGAGCGCCGGTATGAAGAACTCGTCGCAGACGATGGCCAGTGCGACGAACATGTAGATGAGGCCCGCGATATGGAAAATGACGGCTCCATTCCGGCGCTGCTCTTCGGTGAACAGGTCTGTCGGGAACTTTTGGTCCGCCTCTTGCTTTTGAGCCGACGGTTGAGTCGAGTTCTCGTCGTCACTCGTGAGTAAAATACGAGTTTTGATGATTTGCTCGAAATAACAGTCATTCTTGTTATCACTTTGGGTCGGCTGTCGGCCAACAAATGCCATCAATAGTATCATAAATATAATCATTAAAACTAATACCAGTTTTCGCCATAACTTTCTATAAAACTTTCGATACAAACGAAAACTATAATAATTAAAATTCGCCATAACTTGCGTTTTGCACTAAAAAGATTCAATTGATTTAATTGATACACATTTTGCACTAAAAAATTTCAAATATACTGTCGATTTAGTAATAAATAATTGATTTGTTTATATGACTACAAAAATAAATTGTCAATCATTTTGAGAAGTATTTTGTGGAGAGAATTGGTTTTTATCTACAGATAACTAAAAACCAATTCGAAGAACAAATCGAAGAACGACTCGAAATGATGTGATTCCGAAGAGGAGAGCACTGGAGACGGAGACAGAGGTTAGAGCGCTCGGAGAGTGTGGAGAGTTTGCATCGTTTGGAGCGTTTGGAGAGTGTTTGGAGCGGTTGGCGAGAGAGCGTGTGAACGGTTGGGCCGACTGTCTGCCGGATCTACGAAGTGTGCAAAGTGTGCAAAGTCTGCATTGTCTGCATTGTCTGCATTGTCTGCAATGTCTGCATTGAGTCGATTGTGTTGATTGACAATCGTTGCAATTATAGCGATTGCAGTCATTGTTTTGAGTCCTTTGGGATTCTGACAGTCCGTCTCTAAGTATCGGTTTCCACCACAACTGAGCCGTTCGAACAACAATAGAGTCGAATATAACCGCCTTTTCATTGATTGTTCACTTGATTTGTCGTCTGATTTATTCGCGACAAACCTATCAATTGCAGATCAGAGCTATTGTCACTGCTTTTCGCTCACATTCCTCCCATTCCTCCCCACACTACCAGAACAGTATTACACAGTTTATTGGATTTTAAAATACATTCCATTTAATCAAATCGGGAAAAATATTCATAACTAAAAGTGTAAATGCATTCAAATAGCAGTTCATTGGAGAGTCTGCTGTTATTTAAAGTAATTTTTTCATTAATTGATAGAAAATATTGATTTTATTTATTAACAAAACTATAAATATAAGCAAAATATTGATCGAATTGTCGCTACTATTGAGGAATTTCTTTAATTAAATTTTTCAATTGCGTAAACGACGGCCTCTGATGCGAGTCCTTCTTCCAACAGTCGAGCATTATTTGGTAGACTCTCAGTGGACAGCCGTCCGGAAGTGGCAGACGTTTACCCGATTCTAAGGCCGACAAGAGGTCAGAGTCGGGAATATTCTGCGAGAACTGCGGATACTCTCCATAGCTATACATCTCTGCAATTAAATCGTTTCAAATGAATAATTAAATTAATAATAAATTAATGACTCGATTCAAGGCTCGACTCTCGACACACGACTCACGACTCACCCCATAACACAATTCCGAAACTCCAGATCTAATTCGATTAAATAGAGAAATGTATAAAATTTTAATCAATCAAAACATTGCCAACACATACATCAGATTTGTGTGAAAAGCGTAAGAACTTGAGCGACTCGGGTGCGTACCTACCAGTGCAATAAAAAATAACAATTAAATTTCAAACGTAAAAGTGAACGACTGATGGGCACAAACCAACGCAAAGGTAGTTCTCGACTTGTTTTGATGGTATAGTACTGGTTGTTCGGATCAATAAATTGGGCTAAACCGAAGTCTGAGATCTTGACGTGTGTGGGCGACGCGACCAGTATGTTACGAGCAGCCAGATCCCGGTGCACTATTGCTTTGCTCTCCAAATACTCCATTCCCAGATTGATGTCTTCGGCAAACGTGGCCAGAGGTATGTTGGCTTTATTGAAGCGGTTGTGCTTCAAATAGGCGTTGAGAGCACCCAATTCGACGAATTCCATCACAAGCATAGTCTGCGGGTCTGTTAGGTCTGAAGGCATATACCGGGGATTCAAACAAAGGATTCGATTGAAAGAATGGTTGAGATATAGAGGGCTGGTGTGTGTCTATGTGGTGAGAGATAGAGAAGAGTACAAACCCTCGACAAATCCCTTGATTTCGACAATATTCCGATGACACAACTTCTTCATTATCTCAATTTCTCGCTTCATGTCCCGGAGCTGACTGTCAGAGGGAACGGCTTTAATGCGCTTAACGGCCACCACTTCCTCCTTCAGACCCGCGCACAAAATCAGTGTCGCCTTCAAGACCTCTCCGTAACAACCCTTTCGTATAGAAGTGAAGTGTTAGAAGTTTATAGGTAAGGGTGTGAGAGAAAAGGTGACCTACCGTTCCAATAACTTTGCCAAGTTTAAGCTGGTTAGTTTCGATAAGCCAGGCCTCATTCGATTGGTTGCCGGCATCGAAGCCATTGTAATCAGTCATAAGACAAATGTCGGATCCAATGGTTGTTTCGTTGCCTTTAATACTATTCGTGAGATATGTAGAGACCGACTGATTGCTGACAATAGAACCGGAAGAGAGAGAGAAAGTCGAACCGAAGAACGAATTCGGTTTATATTTCGACCAATTCTTAAATAAAGTCGATTTGTTTGGCTTCTGCTCTTCAAACACGGGTTTCGAGTAGTAGTCGTTTCGCTGAGTATTAAACACTTCATACATGATTTGACTGATGTCTCGGTATATACTGTGCGGCTGTTTGCGGGCCTCGCAGTCGATTGTCCAGCACTCGCCTATCAGTGTCCAGATCTCGTTCGGACAGTCTTTCGGTTGAATTAATTCGAAAACGTCGTCGGAATTGGGTTTTAGTCCATAACTGAATATTTGCCAAACAGTGGTTCCAAAAGCCCAGACATCGACGGAATGGGTAAGTCGTTTAAAAGAGTAACTGCACTCACTTGTGCTGAAATACTCGGGCGGCAGCCAAACCCGCTCCACATTGATGTCATTATCACTGATCGAATCACTCAGTTTTACTTTAAGGCAATTCTGCGAGTATTCCGAAACCAGCAAATTATGGCACCGGATGTGGCCGTGAACTATGCTATTCTCGTAGAGATACCAGAGCGCTCTCGACAGGTATGATATGCTTTCGATGAGTTCACCCAACTTCAGGTTTTGCCGATTGGCGGTCAGGAGGGCATCCAATGGCCCAATGGGCAGATATTCTAATACAATAGAGAGAGGGGCACAGAGAGTGATTCCACGACAAGTGACGATCGAGTCGTGGCGTAGGTGTGTCCACTGCGAGATCGTTCTGAGAAACTCAACCGTCATTTCCATACTTTTGACTTCTTTCACAATAAACTGTTTGTTTTGAAGATTAGCCAATCGGACGCCATATCGAGAATTATTGGTTAGAGTAGTGTTCGAGAGCTTGAGTAAGTGCGTCGGTATGACGGGCGGCCACGAGCGGTCGGAGTCGGGTGAGGATGCGTTGTCTTTGGTGATGAGGCGGCATAGGAGCAAATTGAGCGGCAGGTCGTGTTCGCTCGGAGTTATGCATTGACTGAGACTTACAGTTTCGTCGCAATAAACGAACGAAAAGTTTTTGATGAGATCTGCAAACGAGTCGAAGGAGCGCTGATTGACGGCTTCGACGAGGATCTGGTTCTTCACGACTCGCAGTTTGAACGTCTCGAACAACTCGTGGCGAATGAAGACATCGAGTTTGTATTCGTCGTACTTCGAGACGCTTTCGCGCAGAATGTAAGCGCCGGTTATGTCATTCGACTTCTGTTTCAGTTTATCCAAAGCGAACTCATAGTCGACCGGACCGTGAGTTTTGAGTTTTCGTAGTTTAGCCAAAGAGGGCGACGATATGTCTTTGCAGATATTGAACGACCACTTGACCGACAATCGGTAGTAGCCGTCGAGCAGTGAGACGAACGACTTCATGTCGAGCTCGTGCTTAAACGTGAAGCTAAACGGAACGCCATTCGTGCGCGAGATCTCCACAGTCTTGGTCTTACTGTCCAGTGATATGAAGCCGATGTCAGAGATGGAGCAGAACTTCGATGTCTCTCTCTTCGCGTCGTTCACGTAATGACTGACAATGCCGTTCCGCTCCTCCGAGTCGGACAAGTGGTTGTATTGGACGCGAAGTTCGACCAAATGGTGTCGACTCGCGTTATAGCGGTTGTCGAACATCACGTCATACGACTCGATGCCGTAGTTAGGGCTCAAGCTATTGATGAAGTCTTTAATGAACTCCTGTTGCACGTGAACTACCGGTTCGTTTTGCTGTTGACTCGAACTCAGGCCCTTGTAGAAGGCAGCCCTTATCTTCTCCTTGGGCGGGGTCGACAAAAACGATCTTGGTCTTTTCGAGTTTTGCGGCAAACAACTCGAAAACCCATCTATGATGTCATCAGTGGCCGGCGGATCCGGTTTGAGTGCTTTGCCGACCATATCAGTGACGGCCAAACCGTATATCTTATTCTCATTTTGATTCTCAAATTTACCGCAAATAAAGTCATTACGGATTTGATGGAAATAATAGTGAAAAGTGTTGTAATCGACGCTATGGCCCAAATTGAACTATAAGTGCAAACATTGATTGTGTTTAGAATATTATATGTATTACAAGAATTCAATTAAATAATCATTTGAAGAATGAGCGCAATATGGGCTTCGCATTCATTAACTATTTTCGACATTCAATTCAATTCGTAGTTAGGGTTCGCTGTTTCGCTATTTTTCCGATCGGTTGACAAATATTTCCAAAATTTAATCATTATAATAGGATTTAAGTTAATTTTAGTTTATTTAGTTTAGTTGTTTAGTAAATTTAGTTTAATTTAAGTTAATTAACCACGTAAAATTTTCCAACATTTACAACATTACAACATTTTTAAACGTAAATTCAAAATAAAAAAATAAATTATGCTAATAATTTATGTTATTTAGTAATCTATTATAAAACACGATTATTAAACAACATAGAGTAATTGCATAATTTATCAAATTCATTTTATCTAAAATTATATTCAGTTTTAATTTAAAATTAATTTCATATTTCCAATTAAAATCAATTCGCAATAAATTATTAAGCAAATTTTAAATATCAAAATTAAAATTAACAAGTAAGCAAAATAAAAATCTTTGCCAGGCAAAATTCTATAATTTTTAAATATATATGAATTCCCATAGGAATTTCTAAAATGAATTCTATAATTTTTGTTATTCTGTATTTTTGATATTTGATTTTATTGGATGTGCCATTTACTGCTAGCATGTTCACTTTATTTTGTGAAATCAATTCAAAGCCTAATTTTATTGATATGTAGCATTAAAAAGCAATTAAACTCATAAATTGATTAATGTTTCATCGATTAATACTTAAGCAAAATTTTTACCTATTATTCAGTCAATTGTCAATTATTTAATCAAAAATATAATCAGATATAATCTATGCAATATTTTAAGATAAACACCAGTTATAATTAATTTAACCCCAACTATCATAATTTGATTATAAGAATAGCCTGTTTTCAAAATATGTACAGTATAACTATTCAGAGTCAAGTCTATCATTTTAATGTGACTTTTATTAAAATATACTGTACAAACTTTTGTAAACTTTTAATAGTAATTTTTAAGCCTAATTGTGTTTAATGTTCAATTGCCAAACAGGGACAGTCTAATGGTAAAATTAACCCAGATCAAGGGTAGTAAGTAAATAGTGACTTAGAGTACATTTAAACATCAATTGTAGTTAATTGTCAACAAATTACTTGCAGTCAGTCGTCGTTTGCGTTAATACGCAATTCATGCAAATTAGTATCGATTGTTATTTTCATGAATACTTCACTTCATATTTGAGCATGCTATTTATAAATCGCCGCTAATTGTCCGCATTTGTCTCTAGTCTGGAAAAGTTTGTGTAACAAAAAAAAAAAATCAGCAACCCCGCCTAATCTAAGCATGTAAAATTAACTTCGCGCCAGTAGAGCAAATCAACTAAATAAGTCCATTTGGAGGACAGACTGCCGAAGAAGAGCTCATTCTGTGTCCGATTGCGTCGATCACTGCAACCGTAAAACCAAACTCTAGTCTCGAGTCTAGTACTCATAGACTTGAAAACTTTGATAAAATATTTGTGAATTTTGGCGAAAGTAGAAACCAATCGGTGAGACAATCGATGGGAGAATCGATGAGACAATAGTCGGCACTTGAGTACAAACCTTAAGAGTATTCAAATGTTTTGGTCGGAATCGGAGCCGAAACTCAAATACTTTGCTTTCCTTCCAGTCGTTGAGCAATTGGTTGTCCGAAAGCCATATCTTATTGTTTGGATGATATAAACCGAACAAATGTCTGGCAATCGGGTTAATAGCGAACTGTTTGGCCAAATGGATGACTAGATCTTCGGCGAAGACCAGATCACTGCTGATCTCGAGACTCAATTGATTGAAATTCGGTTCGAAGTAATGGTTTATAATGAAAGTCAACATAATTTGGTAATTAATCTAATTCTCAAACAATTGAACTAAAATTAAATCAATAATTGAAGTAAACATTTCGAAACATTATTCACTTGAAGTGAATCTGTAGTCGAGTTATCGATTCACTGTCAGTCACAACAACAACAATAACAGACAAACAATACACTGACTGGCAGTTCGAGTCCAGTCTATCGCTATCTTCTGTTGACTTTACTGTATATTCGCGTCGATCGCAGAACTATTTTATTTCTATAACTTATTATAATATAATAGCGTTTGCATTGATTTTCAAAATAAACTAAAAAAGTTACAAATAATTAAATATGTATATATAATTGTTTATTTAAGTAACATGAGCATTTTGTTCGTCACAGTCAGTCGAGTCACTAAGCTATTAGTATCAGAGAAAAGCTAATTCCATGTTTGAAATTCATTTTAAACCATGTAATTTTATACTTAAAATATGCACAAATTCTGTATAACTTACATAAACATTGCATTGTAATTTTACACTGTAATTTCAAGCGGAATTCAAATCGGCGCCTCATATGCCTCATCGGAAAGATGAAAAATTCAAATCAAACTTGCATGATAACTCGAAGACAAAAATGCAAACTTAACTTGCTAAGTTTTGGTACGATAGCGTAATCCGACAATTCTGACGCAAACCGAAAAGGTATCCGAAACGGCCATAGATTGCTGAAATTGTGCTCATACTTTAAAACTGTGTCTAGCAATTAGTTGCTTTAATCATGAATAATTTAAATACAGTTTTATTTATTAGTTTATACAATCAATTAAAAAACGAATTAAAAATACAAAGTGTTTAGTTACAGTATTCTGTATAAGACTTAATAAAAGCAAAGATCGCAATTAATCATGGTAAAATTAGCTTTTAATGGTATAGAAACTTGAATGGATAATAGTAGACTGCTTATAATAGTAGACAATTGTTGATTAGATTTGTTTAATATAATTGGGAAACGATTTAGAGCTGAGAATTGAGTGAAGATGCGAGTCATCGATGTTTAGAGCAAAGAGAGTCCATTCGCTTAACAGCAAATCAGTCCTCTTGAGCGGCGAATATCTGGTAATCAAATCGGTTTCAACAAGTTTATAGATAATTTTGAACAGCATATTTTTGCTGATTCGGATCTGAGGCAAGTGTCGCAACGCGTCCAGAATTGCCGAACAGTGGAAGTGATGGCAGTTTTGGTTTTTCGTGTATTTGTTTGCAATCAACAGAACACTTAATTCGTATTTCGAGAGCTCCGACAGCGCCGACAGTTTCGTGTCGCCGGCGTCGGCATCGATGCCCGTCTCGTACGCAACCAAATAGTCTAACAATAATCGATTCAATTCCCGAATCGAATAGTTTAGACTAAACTGAGTCTTCAGAGACTCGCGCAACGAATCGGTCGCTTCTCTGCCGTCGAGTCTTCTGATCGCAAAACTGAGATAATCGTCGAAATGAGCGAAAGGTGTAATCAATTGTATAGTTCGCTGATTGAGTCGAGATTTGACTCTCTTTTCGAGCAAATCAATTGAATCCAAACGAGACGTCATTCCTATTATGCAAATCGAGTTCGAGTTCTGTAAGACATCGAACAGATTATATAAAAGCGTTTGACTTCTTCGGCAAAATACGTCAAAACAGTCCAAAACAAGAACGCATCGAAAGTCGGCGTTTTGGCGACACTTGGCCTTCAGCTGATCCATAATATCGGTGATAGTGTTGGCATTGATTCCAAACTCTGTTCCAATCGTTTTGATTGTATTCAAGTCATTCGAATTGACGAATCCATTCAAACGTATTATCAAAACATTTCGATTCGATTCGATTGGTTGTAGACAAGCCTCGAGTAAAGTCGACTTTCCAGAGCCCGGATCGCCGCATATGAGCACCGAATTCGAGTTTCCCGTTTCGATTGTACTGCTTATGACTTTCGATAAGTACTTCAATTCCTTCTCATATCCGTACAGTTCGGTTGCATTACTTTCGGCTCGATTTCCACTTCTATTCTCTTCACTAGTATTGCAATTCTCGACAGTTTTCGACTTCTTTTTCGGTGACTTTTGGCTCGATTTCGCCTTCAATGACCGCCTTTTCATTATTCTATAAACAATAAATAAAATATCTCTTTATTAATTAAACTTGCTTATATAAATTATTATTAAAAATTCAATAATACAAATTAGTGCCAACTCAAATAGATTGCAAACAAGAATACCTTCCATGCATCAGCATGCTCAATTTTGTTTTACTAATACAGGTATAAGTTTTCATGACTTTAGTTCAATTCAAATCAAATTAAGTTGATCATGTCAAGCTAACAGTTAGACGATTATATACTATGTGATTCTCATTACAGTCTTAATTAAAAGTAAACATTACAATTAAATGACACACCTAACCAATTAAGTAGAGGTTAAAGGTCAGAGGTTAATGTCATTTAGATTATTCACACAAACAAAGGTAATTGAATGAAAAGCTATGGAATGTGAGACCAGACACTCGCTAAACCAGTTGTTCGCCGACAGTACACACAATGCTCTTAAAACGCCTACAAATCACTCGAATCTTTCAAAAGCTTTCAAAGCCTCAGATCTTTCGCCTATCGATAGGAGAAGTTCAGACATAAGAATAGAAAGAATTTGAAAGCAAACCAAATATGAAATATTGGATTGAAATCGTATTATCTCTTCTAGTGTGTGGTGCAGTGCCGCCGAGCGAAGAGCACGCACTCATGATGGAACCGCCCGCTCGCAACACACTCTGGCGACTCGGCTTTCCATCGCCGCCCGATTACGGCGATAATGAGCTCTTTTGCGGCGGAATTAGTGTATTTAAGAGCATATAAACCGATTGCTTACAAATTCACTCAAATCCAAGTGCTTTACAGATCTTGCAGTCAAACGGAGGAAAGTGTGGTATATGTGGCGATCCCTATAATAAAGAGAGACGACACGAAACGGGCGGCATATTCGCGCGGAACATCACCACTCGAGTGTATCACCCAGGCAGTGTGGTCGATGTGCTCATTCAACTAGTGGCCAACCACGGCGGGCGCTTTCACTTCCAAATGTGCTATAGAGACACTTTCGATCAAATCGGTTCGTATTTGCCTTCTCTCCTCGTATACACTCAAGTATTCAATACTAAGCTTTCTATTGCAATAACTCAGAGACAGAGAACTGCTTCGAAGCACTCAAAGTAGTGAATGCAAAGTCAGAGTTAGACGACTACTTCGTTTTGGACCCAAAGCGCAGAGGAATGGTAGGCATTACCGTTCAGCTGCCCGAAGGCAAGACGTGCGACCGATGTATCCTTAGGTGGCATTGGAAAGCAGGTAAAGCATTGCAATTGATTTAATAAATGCGGTTCAGATAATTTAAAGATACTTGATAGAAATGCCTGACAGCTTGGCACATACAGCTTGTAGCAAGCAAAATACTCATATTTGTATAATTTAAGCAAACAATTGGGGTCTTTGCGAAGACGGAACGGCCACTACTGGTTGTGGACCGCAAGAGGTTTACCGCAATTGCGCTGATGTGGCGGTTGGACACGACTATGGAATTAGAGGACCTCTTGGATCGAATCGCATCGACAATCAGATGCAATGGAATTTCAAAAAAGCTTTTGTTTGATATATTTATTTGGAAAATGCATTTAATTTTATTTATAACAAAATACAAAATAAAGTTTTTAATTGACTTTTTTCTAAATTGATTGTGAATTTGCATATATTAGGTGAGCCCAAAAAAAAAAGTAATGGCATTTTTGCAATAGCTCGAAAACGGTTCAAGATAGTTTAAAATGGTAAAAAGCATATGTTACATCCACCGATTCAGTTGAAAAATTACATTTAAGATTATAAGGTCAAAGGTCAGGATCAATAAAATACTGGATGGTTTGCAGACCATATATATCTCCTGACTATACCATAGTAGCTAGATCAAATTTTAAAAGACATTTTTTGTTAAGCTTAAATCAAAGTTTAATTTGATATATCAATCATTAAAATCGAATTGTTAATTCCAAAGATATGTGCATGCAAAGTTTGCCAAAATTGCCGTTTTTCTGATATTTTTCTAATTTTTGTCTAAATTTGGCTGATATTCACTAGAGTAGAGTATGTCTATCGGCTAAATTTGGCTAAAAATAAGAAAAATATTAGAAAAACGGCAGTTTTGGCAAACTTTGCATGCACATATCTTTGGAATTAACAATTCGATTTTAATAATTGATATATCAAATTAAACTTTGATTTAAGCTTAACAAAAAATGTCTTTTAAAATTTGATCTAGCTACTATGGTATAGTCAGGAGATATATGGTTTGCAAACCATCTAATATTTTATTGATCCTGACCTTTGACCTTATAATCTTGAATGTAATTTTTCAACTGAATCGGTGGATGTAATATATGTTTTTTACCATTTTAAATTATCTTGAACCGTTTTCGAGCTATTGCAAAAATGCCATTACTTTTTTTTGGGCTCACCTAATACTTTGTATTGCAGTTCGCAGTATATATATTAAATTTTTGAAATACGCTTCTCGTCTCTCGCAGAGGTATAGACGTCCAGGTTATGTGTGGTAAGAATATAAAGTTTTACATGTTTATTTTTCAACCTCGTCAATGCAAGATGAGACCCAACTAGAAAACATCCTTAAGCTTCGTAGAAGCTCCAAAAATTATCATGCTAAAATATTAGGGAGGCGGCATTCAAACCGGCTATTGAAGTTAGCTATTTTTTCCAAATCTCCGTAGAAGTCGAAAATTCGGTCTTCGATATCTAGAAAACTATCAGGCTTAAAATTATGATTCCAACTGAAAAATATGTCTTTTAATGAGATCTTTCACAAGCTTCAGCTTTAATGAATTCATGTGCTTAAGCATCGTTGTACTTTTATTGTTAAGAAACTACAAGAAGTTATTGTAGTAATAAACTATGGTGGTAAAAATCAAGCATATTCATTATAGAAAATAAAACAATACGACTATTTTAATCTTGTTACATACAATAAAAAGAAAATGTATTGTAACGTTCAAACAATTGTATTTTCCACAATTCTAATCGAATAAAAGCGAATACATAAATGTATAAACCATTGGTGAATGTGAAACACATTCCACTGCAATGTTTCGAAACATGCATTTAAAGAGTAAAAACGTTCTTAAAAGTAAACCTAGAATTCAATTTAAATGTTCATGGTAATGTTAAGATTAAACAAAACAAATGATTGGATCGGAGTGTTAGAGGGAGACAAACCCAGTTCTGATGAAGTGAAAGGGTGAGCATGCTATTTAGTGAGTGCCAATCTTATATGTTCATTAAACCATACATTACAATATTTAGCATAGAATGTGCACTTTCTAGAATGTTGTTTAGTTCGCGTTAATATACCTTACCTTATAGTAAAATGAGTCATTCTACTTCAGAATTTCAATCACCATGCTATTAATATTATTTATGTATAGTTTCAGAGATATGCATATTTATAGCAAAATATGTATAAACCGATTATTACTAAACATAATGCCATAACAAAGATTATTTACCTTATAAAATTATGGGGTTATAAAACTTTCACATCAACAAATATATAATAGGTATAAATTTCCTGTTAATATAATGTTGTTTAAAACTATATATTGATTTTACTGGATAAGTGATAAGAAATATACGGTATAAAAAATTCCGTTTTCGAGTTTACTGTTTTTAGATTCATAGAGTATTGCTTCAAATTGTTGAAAAACAGAAATTATTACAAAAAGTTAGTAACAAGTAATATTTATAATCGAGTTGTATGGGTAGATTGTTAGCATTTAATTGGAATAACTAGATAATACTACAGTATAGTTAATGAGAGAAAGTTGGAGAATGCCAGTGCAAAAAGCGTGTTATTCCGATAGAATCGTAATCTGTGTGTCTGTATGTCCGACAGCGTCCGACATAGAGTACAATGCATTGCAATGATTGCGAAGTCGGCTTCACAGCAATGAGGAACGCACTGCCGGCCTATCATAGGAATGGGATGGACGGGCGAACGCATATCCATATAGCGATACAAGTGCTGCTGCAGCACACAGTAAGAGCACACTGTGTGTGAGTGTATGGATGCTATGCTATGCTATCTCTATGTCTGCTTTGAGATAAGACTAACATAACGTAAGTGTAGAGCGAATGAGAGGTTAAGCCAGTCGTCAATGCATTCACTCTTTTGTTTATTTGTTTAATTGAATCAATCGTTTAGACGAAGACAGTGTCAGTGTCTGTAATGCCGAGAGAGAAGAAGAGTTCGCTTAAGAATAAGAACAGTTGCAGTGATGTCAACGACAACAGTGAGATCGTGGCGCCGAAGACTGGCAATAAGAAGAGGAGGACTTCGACGGCAAACAACAACCAAAACAATAGCAATACTAATATCAATAACAATAACAACAACTTAAACAACAAATCCTTGTCTATAGAACTCATTCCTCCGCAACCGATCAGTACTTTCGGTGACACTATCATCGCATCGAATCCCTTCGACGACACACCGCACACTCCATTGGCCGGACAGACACCACAACCGATGCCACCGACGGGAGGCCCTCCGCCGCCGCCGATGACGAGTGGCGGACAACCGCAACAAACGACTCAAACGAGTACTCAATCGCCAAATAATATGATTGTTAGCAATAATAACGTATCGATGGCTCCGAGTGGAGGCCAAGTAGCCCCGAAACCTGTGCCGCTCATGTCGGGCAAAGTATACCCACCCGAGCAGTCAATGGTGTTCAACCCGGCCAACCCAAACGCCCCGCCCATCTACCCGTGCGGTATCTGCCATAAGGAGGTCCACGACAACGATCAGGCAATCCTATGCGAGAGTGGCTGCAACTTCTGGTACCATCGGGTCTGCTCCGGCCTCACCGACAGAGCCTACTTCCTACTCACCCAAGAAGTCTACGCCGAGTGGGTGTGCGACAAGTGCGCCAACAATAAGACTATTCCTTTGGTTAAGTTTAAGCCGTAATTGCATTTCTCGATCACATGATTCATGTCTTTAGTTTATTTAATAATCTTATCAATGGTTTGACATTATATGGAAACAACTGTTTTTGTGTCAGTCTTTGCATTTTATCATTCAATTGCAACAAAACATTTCTCGCATTCATTGCAATATCAGTCGAAATATTCGCTAATTTTAAATAAATTAAAAGCAATTTCAGTAATAGAGTTGCCGTTTGTTCGTCACTATACAACATGTCTAACAGTACTCCCGAATCGCCGCCAATCGACTCAATGAACGCATTCATTAGGAAGTGTGACGTCTCGTTGTCACCCAATTTGATCCGACAGTAGAGTCCAGATAAGAGTTGTTCGTCTTCTTCGATAAATAACTGAATTAACCACTCGTTTGAGTCAAACGTTTGGCTCTTTTCTCTCACAAATTGCGATATTATCTGCAAATGCTCTCCAATCGCATCGTTAGACATGTCTTTGCGGACCACTTCTGAGCTCATAGTAAGTAAGTGAATGAGAACTGATTGGCGAAGTAGTACGACATCGCATCTCAGCTCCTCTTCGGCTCCGGCACTACATATGCCGCCAAAACCGCGCAAAACATTTCCAATAATAACGGTTTGAGTGAAGAAGTTTGGTTTGAAAGTCCAGTCAGAGATCGATTGCATTATAAGCGCATTGTTTTCGTATTGTTTGATGACTGCGATCAACAAATTGAACAGTTTTTCAACAAAACAGCGCTTCTGTTCACTCGTATTCACATTCAGTAAATGCAATAAAATCTCATTCAAGTCCCGCTCAGTCGTGAGGCCACACATCTGAAGCACGAGTTCGGGAACGTAGCAGAAACAGTGCTTTTC
The DNA here is from genome assembly GCA_034697605.1 of Metabelba pulverosa. NCBI lineage: Eukaryota > Metazoa > Arthropoda > Arachnida > Sarcoptiformes > Damaeidae > Metabelba > Metabelba pulverosa. The sequence continues at coordinate 8,213 of JAQIXC010000277.1, read as the reverse complement.
ACATAACTGGCCACTCGTTTCGCTCAATTCAACTAATTTGTTCGACACAGTAGTGACCACTGATTGGTGGCCAACATATTCACCGATTGAGGTTCGGGACGATAACTGAGTCAAGAATTTGCACATTTGGGCCAAACAATGCCAATCAAAATGCGAAATAAAGTCTATGTTTTGTTTGCTTTTAATTATACATTTGATTAAGACTTTTGCCGAAACGTGTTTCGCATAACTGTCCGAATGATTGCAATGTATTTGCAGTAAAACCGCATTTAAACCACAATTTGACTCATTTTCGAGCAATTGATTCAAACGAAGCAAAAGAGTGTTTCTATCGTTAATAACGGACAGAATACAGTCTTCACCAATCGTTTGACAGTTCACTACAGTCTCTGTCTCCATAATTGATATCAAAACTAAATCAAAACCAAATCAAATCAAAATTGAAATAAAACTTATTTCCGGAGATAATCCGAATTAAGGTCCGAAACAAAACATTTGTTGCGAATCGCAAACAAAATGCATAACAAGTTCAGTGCGTTTCGGTCAACAAAAGCAAACTTTTTGTAAATCAAATGCAAATATCAATTCAAAAATCGCTAAATTGCTTACCACTGATCCGATTGTGTGCCAAGTCTTCAATGAATTAATTTACGGTTAATTAAGAAATTAAAGTCAAACGCAAATGAAAACAATTAAAAACAACAATCAATTGCCGCTAACTTTGCAATGCATACCAATCAGGTCTACAACAAAGTACGTCCGCTTTCTTGGACTCAATTTTGAGTTTTTAGAAATACTTAGCATTGAATCGAATGCAGACTTTCATCGAAATCGTCGACATATTTGTCGTACGAATCCAAGTGTCGACAACGAGAGCACGAGTTTAGTGTTACGTAAACGACATGTGTTTGTGATTTAAATCTCAGTTTTACTACTATTTGATTAAAATTGTGTTTTAATTGTAATTTAGTTTTAATTTCGATTGAATCGAATTGATTGGCGAGTAATGGCGAAGAAGAAGAAGAACAACGACTTCCAGAAGACAAAGCTGAGAGTGGGTCGGAAGCTATTGCGCGGAACCAATGAGACGAAGACTGACTTCAAGTCGAAGAAAATCGTTTTGAAGGAAATGGAGTCGCGATCTAAGGACCCGATCAAGACGTTGGCCAACAGTGTGGCCATCAATAGTCAGATAAAGCTCTTGTGTCTCAATAGTGTCTACCAATGGCTCGACGCGACTAATGTGAGACATAAGAGCGGAGAAGTGGTTAACACTGTTTCGAAATATCTCATCGATTCCGACCGAAGAGTGAGAACTGATTGCATTAAATGTCTTAAGCATTGCATCGCTTTATTGCATAGGAATAACAACAGCGAAAGCATATGTCCGCTAATGCCGATTGTCTTGACTTACGTCAACTGTGCTCTCACTCACATCGACGCCTCGATAGCCAACGATTCACTCAAACTATTGTCGCATTTGATTGAGTTTTGCGACAAATCTCTGTTCAATCAGTTGATGCAAACCATTAGCTCAAGAATTTCGAATAAGTCGGTCACCGATTGGACTCATTTCGAGATTTGCTATAAATTGGTTTCACTGATGCATAGACACGACAAGAGTTCGACGCACTTGGCGTCCAGACAGCCGTCGGTAATGAAGTGGTCGACCGACAACTGCTATTGTGATCTCAATGCCATCGCTTATCCCGAAAAGCCTTCGTTTGAATTGAATCTCAGTTTTCAAACGAGTTCTTCGATCGATATTAAGGAAAAGTTCTTTAAAACTGTCGAAACAATTGTGAGAAATGAGTTGAAAGTCTTATTTAGCAAACATTCGGATGACTTAAGCCTAAGCGTAACGGAAGCGCGAAAATGCATTTTCTCTCTCAAAATCAGTTCAATAATTGGTCTTCAATTCGAAACAAAACACGAAATTCCGACCATTAGTGTCGTCGGCATTAATGTGAATAAGAAGTCGAATCGACAACAATCGCAACTCATCTCACATTTGAACCACGAATTAAGCGCTTCTATCAATGCGTTGCTTAAGACTAAACAAATGAATGGAAACTAATTGTGCATTAAATCAAAAACTATTTAAACAATAGTTTATTCATTCGTATAATTAGAATAAAAAACTGCAATCGAATGGAACGACTCATTGGTTGAAGACTTCCTCTGCGTTCATGACTTTGGTGTCTTTGAATTTGCGGAACTTGTCGATGAGCTGATCCAAAGAGCACTCGCCGTGTATTTTGTTATCCCGTGTCCTCACGTTTACGCTTTTGTTTGCAATCTCTCGGTCGCCGACCACCAGAATGAAGTTGTATTGAGCCAACTGTGCGTTTCGCACCTTCTTGTTGATAGTGAGTCCCGGATCTAATTCGGTGTCGACCTGAAACCCGGCCTCAAACAGCTGTTGGCGAACTTGAATCGCATATTCGTTGCCATTCGGGCCAACGGGCAGTACGATCGCCTGTCGGGGCGATAGCCAGAAAGGCCTAAAACAAAGCCAACCATTAGTTGCGATAAAGCGGTGATTATTATAATTCAAACCATTTTCCGGCAAAGTTTTCGGTAACCATAGCGAGAAAGCGTTCAATTGAGCCCAAGATGGCCCGATGTATGATAACTGGCCTCTTCTTAGTGCCGTCTTCGGCGCTGTAGGTCAAGTTGAATCGCATCGGCATTTGGAAGTCGAGTTGAATAGTCGCGCATTGAAACGGTCTTCGGAGGGCGTCGTTGATAGTGATGTCGATTTTCGGCCCATAGAAGGCTCCGTCGCCGGCATTCAGTTTCCACTTAAGGTTCGCCGAATCCATTGCATTCCTGAGCGCCTCTTCGGCGTTATCCCAAACTTGGATTTCACCCAAAAACGATTCGGGACGAGTGGACAGACATAAGTCGAATGTAAACTCGAACACCGAGTAAATGGTCTGAAGGAAGTCGAGGGCGCCTTTGATTTCCTCCGATATCTGTTCGAAATTAGCGGTAATTGAAGTTTCAGTAAACAAAACAATTAGCGGTAGTCCTCAAGTGGTCAGCCATTACCTGCTCGACAGTGCAGAATATGTGCGCGTCGTCCTGAACGAAGCGCCGCACCCGAGTCAGGCCAGTCAGCGCTCCGGACAGTTCGTTCCGGTGCAGAACACCGAAGTCGGCGAACCGAAGGGGCAGTTCCCGCCAGGAGCGCACCTCCGAGTCGAAGACGAGACAATGACCCGGGCAGTTCATCGGCTTCAACCCGAACTTCTCTTTGTCCACATCGAACAGAAACATATTAGTCGAGTAGTGGTCTCCGTGGCCGGAGATCTCCCAGAGCTTAGTGTTGAATATATTCGGAGTAATTACTTCATGAAAACCACGTCTTCTGTATTCGCTCTTCAATTCGTAATAATTGGCTTTAATTTTAACAAAAATTCAAATTTAAGTCAATTAATACCCGAATTAATTCCATTAAAGTGTTGTAAATATGGGCTCCTTTTGGTGCGAAAAAGCAAGAGCCGGGACTAAGTTCGTGGAAGAAGTAGAGTCCCTGTTCTCGACCCAACTTCCGGTGGTCGCGCTTCGCCGCCTCGTCTTGGAATCGCTGCCATTCGCGCAGTTGTTTTGGGTCCGGGAATGATATGCCGTATATTCGCTGCAAAGACTCGGCCTCTGCCTTCCCCTCCCAGTATGACGAAGACGACTGCACCCGAAGTCAAACAAATCGAGTTTAGAATTGAAAATTGAGCATGCTAGTGGTAGAGGTGTTGGTGGTAGTGGTGGTGGTGGTGTGATGGGTGGTGCGGCACAGGGCCAACATGTATGTCAATTGTGTGCAAAACTGCAAATGACTTACTTTAGTCACTTTAAACGCCTTAACATTGCCGGTGTGGCGGACGTGAGGGCCCCGACACAAGTCGATGAGTGTTCCGCACCGGTAGACAGTGGTTCTCTCCTCTTGGATCTTACTCTCGAGGATCCGCACTTTGAACTTATTGTAGGCAAACATTTCGATTAACTCGTCTTTAGTTAACTCTAATCTCTCGAAAGACTGCTTTTCCGAACAAATTGTTTTCATCAAAGACTCGATTGAAGGGAAATGAGAGGTCGAGACAGCAGTCAATTCGGGCGACGCCTCAGCACCACATCCGCACATATATGTGTCGTAATAATAGCCGCTTTCGATCGGAGGGCCGTAGCAGAGATGTCCGCCGTATAGGCGTTCGATCGCTTCACCCATTATATGCGCCGACGAGTGCCAAAACACTTGACGACCTGCCGGTGCGCACAGAAGTCATGAGTTATGCCGGTAGTGGCGAAAGGCTATTCTCATCCATACCCTCGTCGTCGTTGAATGTCAGCAATTCGAGAGAACAGTCGTCTTCGAGCGGTCGCTCCAAATCCCAAAGAACTCCATTGACTTTCGCGATCACGAGAGAGTCGGTCCACGACTTGGAGCCGACCTGTTTGGCCACATCCGCCGGCGAACTCCTCCAACCGGTGGCCTCGACTTGTTTGGTGTCTCCGTTCTTGTCTCTAACACTCACTTTCAGACTTGTGGTCGGCTTTCCACTCAATTCAGCCAAATATCGCGCTTTGTATTTGTCCCACAACTGGATCCGCTGCTCAATGAAGGCCGGCTGCGGCGCCAACTCCTTCAGCTCCACGTCCGCCAACTTCGCGCTCAACGCTTCCACGTCTTTCACGCCTTTCTTCTTAGTCTTCGCGTCGCTCATATCGCCACTCATTTCGGGTTCAAATGATTTCTAATTTAATTCAATTCTCTTAATAGTCGTCCAATTAATCGCTAATTAAAACATTTAAAACATTTAAAGCATTCAAAACATTTAAACTCACTTTAAATCTGGAATAAGTGCTTAAATTAAAGTTTGTTTGAAATCTATTTAATCTAATAATCGATTTAATAAAATAGGTTTTAATCAAAACCATTAAATAATAGCGAAAATGTGTTTAACATATGACGTGAACTGAGATTTCGGTCGCAATTTAGGCTTACATTCGATGCAAACAAACGCTTTCATCGATTGCCTCGCGTTTGCAATCTATTGCACGATTGCATCACTTTATGCTTATCTAATAGATGGCAATACTTATCGCTTCCGACAGCGATTGGCGGCATTTAGATTGTGCTTGTTTCAAATTATTCGCTGCTTGTAATATACTGTACACGATTTTTTACTTTCCCATGTTTTATCTTACTATTTTTATAATTGAGTAAATTGTGTATTTATCAATTTTATAATTTAACTAAAATGCAATAGTTGTATGAAATTACAATTTGTTAGTTTAACAAAAATTAAAGCTTAAGACTTTCTATTAAGACTTCTTCAATTAATTTTGAATTACATCTAAGTTATAATTAGAAATTGCATAAATCACCCTAATACAATTAATAAGTTTAGCAAATTCGTATATTTATCAAGGTAAAACTGACAGGTAGGGGAGGTCAACTGTTACATCGCAAATCGGCTTTAACGTATAATTAATATATTATTTTGCAATTACAGTATATGTATTTTTTTTTTGTTTATCAAATTAAGTATGCTACATAAATATTTCAAGTTGTTTCAAAAATTTATTGGTAAATTCTTAATTAGTACAGTTTAACTGGATTGCAATACAATTTTTATGCTGTTTCAAAACGTGTAAAAACTTATGCAAAATGGTCTAGATTGAAAATAAATTCTATCGTGTTTAAATTATTAATTTAACGTAATTAATCTTAAATTTGCGAATTTTAAAGACAGACACTTTAAGCAGGATAGTTAAAAGTTGGCAATTCTTGTGTAATTGAATTGTTTAAACAGAATATTCGTGTAATTAATCAAATTTTGGATAATTTAATAAAAGGCTGAAAATAAATGTTTAGTTTCTCATCGAATGGCAGAACAAAACTGATTAAAAACAGCATTTAGTTTGAAAATAGTTTCACTCAAACTCCTAGTAATTGATTTTTAACGCAAACATCACTCTATTGTTTTAGCCATTAAAAGCCAAATTAACTTTTCTATTCTACTCTATCAACTCCTTAAGCACTAGTATTGAAATGAATTTGAGCAAGCTTAGTTTTCATATTTGACTCTAGGATTGATGTGAAGAGTTGCCGTCACTATAAGTCCCATTTCCTGATAGGAAATCCCATCCTTTCGGTAGAACTCTTGATAAAAAATATTAAATAAAATTTATGATAAAAACTATTTATACAAAAGAAAAATTCAAAGTTTTTAAGTATATTTCGCAGTGAATGACAGTTTAATCTGATCCGCAAATATCGATTCAATTTAGAATTTATTTTCAAAGAATAAAATTTTATTATAGTATCAAAAACACAACGATTTTGAAGATTTTATAACAAGTCGTAAATAATTTAAACAAAAGTGATAGTTAGAGATAATGGTTGAAAATGTATTTAGGATACCATCGCTTTGTTTGCAACCGAAAAATAGATTGTTTAGTTAAATGTTTTCGTGTAATTTTCAATAGTTAAACTTGATAAAACCTTATTTGAGCTTATTTGAGATTGAGGCAATTATTTGCTTCAATTAATTTCGAAAAATTCAATGAATGCTAAATAAATGAATAGATTCTTTAGAAGAACACTTGGCTTTCAATGTATTACACAATAAAATAACAAATAACCATGTTTTGACCTAGTAACTATTTAATGAACGAGTTTTTTGATTGAGTAACTAATGAGGTTTTTTAATATTAATTATTAAACTTAGAGAATAGACTCTCAATATTTCTAAAAATGAGAATGGCACAAAAAATTAATTACTGCATCGCATAAAGGATCGTAGGATGTGTTCAGATGTCTGTCCTTTCAATTTGAACACAAATGAAGACAATGACTCATATTTTGCCCGTTTTTTCATAATTATAAGACTTTATTATTTAATACAGTTATAGCAACAAAAAGATAATTTCTATTAATGGTTTGCAGCAAATAATATCAGAATAGATGTTCAGCTCATATACTATGCAATTAATGTGTTAATTGTTGCGAAAACACGAATACAGTCAAACTCCCAGTTAAATTCGTTTTATTCTTACTATTTTTCTTTTTTAAGAATATATTAAAGTTAGCCTGAAACATTAAACACAACAAAACTATTAAAATCTACAATTTCGCAATAAAAAATATTTAATTTAATTTAATTTTTATTTTTTCCAATTACATAGAACTAGTTACTTAAATTACCATAATTTAAGTATTAATTTATATAATTAGAAAAGCTGGTTTAATGTAAATTTTATTTTAAAATATTATTATTTAGACAAACACAGTATATTTCAATTTATGTATTATAAAATTTCTAACAAATGCTCTATGCATATATTTATTAAACATGCTTACTGTGGCAAAACTATCATCACGGTATTCAAGCAAAATCAATAATAAATTTAGATCTGAACATTACAATTGTTATTTCAAACACATCAATACGAATTTGACTGTATTTAACATTTGAATCAATTGCGTTAAAAACGATTCTCTTTTTTTCGTTTTATTTGTTTCGCAAAAAATATCTATTTTTTAAATTCATTTATGTCTGAAATGATGTAAGAAATGACCCATTTTTGAGACCAATAGATAAGAGTGCTCTCGAATGCAATGTTTTATTTTCTGCAAATTTCTCTCATGTCTGCAATGTTTTAAAATGTAATATTCAAAAAATATAATGCCTTTGAAAAATATTTTGTTTTTCCTTTCCGACACATTTCTATTCTAAATTCAATATATTCTTCGCTTCTGATCTGAAAATAGCTTTTTGTTCGCGGAATACAAATTTGATAATCAATAATAAACTGAATTATATGTAAACTGTTAATTTTTATAGAATACTTTTGCCATAACTTTTAATAATCTGATGGAAATATATTTATAAATTATTTGCATTTTACAAACTGAAAACACTTGTTAAATAATTATAAAATTATGTATGAATTAATATATAATTAAAACTTTCGTTATAAAACATAAAAGTTTTCATTTTCGTTATGTCTAAAATAAATGGTTTGTGTAATTATAATTTAAAGTGTAAATTAAGTTTAGATTGTTAATTTATATAATAATTTTATTTAGGATAAAATAGGCCAAAATAAAATTGGCGCTTATAAAAACGATTTTAACTAGATTAATCATTGCATATAAGTATAAACAATAGACAGTGGTTCCTTTACTATAGCCATTGGGCCACTAC
>JAQIXC010000276.1:0-34194 GCA_034697605.1 Metabelba pulverosa | reverse complement strand
TAATTATTAGTGTATATAATAAATAAATAATTAAATCAATTGTATTATTCACTATAATTCGACAATCTTTTATCACTCAATAAATTGTTTTAATTAAAAATTGATTTGATTTATTTATTTATAAAAACGCAACATGCTAAATTTGATGTAATTACAGATTTTTAGTTTTAATTAAATAACTAGATGGCTAAACATTATTACCGCGACGTAAATGTGTCTATGTAATATAGTTACTAATTACGCACATGAAATAAAGCAATGAGCAAGGTAGAGATGCATCAATCTAAAATACCTTTAAATTGATAGGGCTAATAACCTTGCTAATTAACGGTATTGTAAAGTGTAACTTAAGTTAGTGGTTTATAGTCGAAATAAGTTTGCACTTGCTCATTTTTAGCAAACAACTAACTTGTAACAACTGATTTGATAATTTACACAGTAACATTTAAAAATTACAATTTTGTAGACGAATTATTACCAAGATGGTATTTATTTATTTCAACAACTTATACAATACTAAAAAATGTCAGTTTTGAACGAATATACTGTAAGTTAGTTATCAATTGAGATGTGCATCGAATAGGCATCAGATGTGAGAAACTGTAGACTAATCGTCGAATCGCAGACATTGAGTGACAGACGAGAGTCGAGAGGAGAGCAGACGTTGCGTTCGAAGCGCTCAACCGATCGACTCGTTTGCGGCGATTCGTGCAATCATTTCAACGCTTCGTATATATCGTTTGGTTTCGCGGATTCACAGACACTGCACAGCACTCGCGCTCTCTCTCCGAACCAGACGTTTGTTTCGACTCTAAGCGCGAGTTATACTGTGTTTTCGATTTCTAATCCAACCGCTCATTAATGTCGGCGAAAAGGCAACGCACGGCCGGACGCGGAGGTTCGGCGAAGTTCGGCGCAGATTCGGCCCAATCCTCGACATCGCCTGCAATGCAAGCGTCCGCTGGTGTCGACGCCTTCGGCGCGAATCTCGGACTCAAAGCTTTGGCCAAAGAGTTCAATAATCCGAAAAACGCGGACTTGAAGTTCAAAGTGAAAGACGGGTCGGAAGTGAAGCACATATTGGCGCACAAGTGGCTCGTCGAAGGGGTCTCCCAATACTTTCAGCGATTGTTTGCGAACGAGTGGTCCGATTGCGTGCCGACGGACGGCGTCTACGAAATCGAAGTCAATTCGCACTCATATTCGGCTTATTATGCATTCATTCAATACTTTTACACCAATTCACTCGATGTCCGCGATATCGATGTTTTGGACGAATTGCTGGACATCGCCAACGAGTATATGATCCCAGAGCTGAAGATGAAGTGCACGGAAGCGATAGAACCGCTCATTACTGACCAAAACGTATGTCACATCTACTCGGAGGCAGTGCTGTACGACTGCAGCAATTTGGAGACCATTTGCTTCGAACGCATGGCTCGGATCGCGAAAACCTTAACGCAAACCGAGTCTTACAAACAGATGGAAGCGATATATGCGAAGCACTTCACCACTAATTATCTCAATTATCTGAGTCGTCAACCGAAACCTGTGCCACAACAACAGATCGAGGACTGGGGCCCTGAAGACGATGTATTAATATCCGGCTCTGACTTCTGATTCATATGTATTGATATTACCATTAAAACAGTTTAATGATTGCATGTATTCTCTATTTCCTTATATTAATAAAAACCAAACTTTTTTGTCATTTAATTGAATTGTTTTTAATAATTCGATACAAATATCGCAAAACATAATCAAAACTCAAATTAATTAGAAATCAATTAAAATTAAAACTTTTTTGTCATTAAATTCAGACATTGTAGTCATCGCCAGTAGACTCGGCACTAGATTTGCATTCCTCCTATTCTTCACACAATTATCACTCAATTCATGCAATTCTTCGTCACTATTGGTCTCATCTCTACTCTCACTATAAGAATCAGTGAATTCTGTTTCGCTTTCATTCATTCTTTGGGCGACTTTTCGATTCTATAAATCCTTTCGACACTTCCGACTCCGAAGATTACATTTAAGCATGTTTGTTTGTTTTACCATTTCATTTTACATCGATTTGTTTCTCATTTTTAATATAAAATAACTTAAATTATATTAAACTAAAGATAAAATGCAAATAATTACTAAACATTAAAATAAATTCGGGTTTTATTTAAACTTTTTGTTGAATTGGGGTTAAAGGCACTTAAATGGTTATGCATTTCATTTTTATAATTTGTATTTCGATTTAATTTACATTCAATGCAATGCATATCGAATGCGAAAACTTTTTTTTTATGCAAAAAAGAGAGTCGAAGGGACCTCCGCTGGGGATCGAACCCAAGGCCTGCGCCTATCGACGCATCTCTTGGGTTCGACGCGTTTACCCGCTTAGCCACCGGAGGCCTTAGCTATAGACTGCGTAGAACTTCTAGTCTTCACCACCAGATCGCGCCGGTGTTAGCGAGTGAGAGGCATCTGCGCAGAGCTGTTGCGCAGAAACCGCTTTTTGGCGAAAAGTAAATTCGCATTGAATTGAACGAAATTCTCATTAAAAGCATTAGATTTGCATTGAATTGAATGCGAATTAAATCGAAATAACAATTTGTGTGAAAATTGAATTTATTAAACAAAACCAAAATCTATTTAAATGCCTTTCGAAAAAAGTGCATTTCAAGTTAAAACTGTACAATGTAGCATGACACAATAATCACTTCATATTACGGCCGAACGTTGTGATTGAATGAACCGAAAACATCAACAAAACGGCGATTATTTTGAACGCAATTTTCGATTTCGTAATTGAAATGCGATTTCGAAATGCAGTCAAAACTGAATTAAAGAGCGATTTCCCTATGAATTGAATTGCAGTCGAGATCTCGAAATGAATTACTCGAACGAACAGCTGATGCGAGTGTTGGACGCATTCGGCCCGAAATGGTTTGAACTGAACGGCGCGTTCGCCCTCTGGACCGAAATCGCGCAAACGGTTAACCAGAATTCGGTCAAATGTCTGCTCGAATTGATCGAATCGATGACTGCGACCGAGAAATTCGATTTCGCGAAACGTATTCTCGTCGACGGCTTCGACGAAGTGGTCGCTGAGTGCCGGCGGACGGCGACTGTGGCCGAGAGTGCGGCCACCGCTGAGCCCGACGTTGAGCCCGACGTGAGTACTGGCGACGAGTCGAGCGATACGAACGCGAAACTAGTCATCAATGAAGACGTCGAAGACGTGGAACGGGAGGCGCGCGAAGACACGAGTGAGACGACTGAGATATTACCCGATCTGACGGTCGCCGAAGAGCGGGAAGTGAATAGTCAGTCGACTTCGGGCCGAATCACCGATTCGAGCGGTGATTACGGCGACGCGACCGACACCTTACGACCGGTCACTGTCGTCACCGGCGATGATGTGCTGAGTGTCGCGTCGTATAAGAGCTGTCGTTCGCCGCCGAATGTGATGACCGACGACGACATGGATTGCAGTGAAACACAGAATTCGGGTCAGAGTTCGGAGATTCCGAGCGGAAGCCAAACGCTGAGCGAATCGATGCAAATGTCCGCTTCCGGCGACTACTCGGCCGCGTCGACACCGAAGCCGCTCTCGTCGGCCGCCGACCGCTTCAGCGGTCAACTCATATCGCTGTCGCCGATCACTTCGGCGTACAGTCCGTCTCAAGTCTCCAAATCAAGTCTATCGCCGAACGCGTCTTCGGTGTCGAGTCTTTCGCCCAAATCATCGATTAGTTCGAAGAGTCCGTCGAAGAGTCGTCTCTCGAACCGCTCGCTCGAGATGTCAGCCGAAGAGTTCCGGTCACTCGTGCCGTACGAGTCGTACTGTTCGGAACAGCACTACTTCGCGAGTACGTCAACCGGTGAGAGCTCTGTCGGTGCGAACGGCACAACCATTTCCGACGCACTCTATGAGGATCTGATCGAAGAGAACATCAAAATTCTCGAATCGTATGCTTCGAAACATTCGTCCAATTAATTGATATTTGGATTAAATTATTTCTCAATTAAACAGTAGTTTTAAAATAGTTTTCTTATAAACCGGTATTTGTGTAAAAATTTGTACATTTTTTATGAATTGACTTAATTTATTGATAAATTATTATTTTAAAACTTATGTTTTAGTAATTCTTTAATAATTTGTCGCTTTCTTATCAAATTTTAGTTTAAATTATCAAGATTAAATATTTAGAAAAAGTTATAAATGTTATACTTAATAGATAGACGTAGTTTATGAATGTTAACCAAAACAAAGACGCGATTTGTGTTTGTGGTCGCCGTTAGCAACGACTCGATTGTTGTTTTCAATTTCAATCCTGACTTTAATAGTCGATTAAAGCGAATGCGAGAAAAACTTTGCGATAACAACGCGATTATCGACGATAGCGAACGTGATTTTAAACATGTTTATCAAACACTAAATTGCAATTCACCACTCATTTCGACTAAATTCCTACATTAAACTAATTGAGACAATAAAACGAGTGTTGAATGGCTTTCACCGATTGATTCGCCGATCGATTTGCGTTCGACTCAATCGAATAGTTCGACGAAAGCGACGAATATTTGATTCAAATTCTGTTTTCGTTTTTCTCCTTTTTATCGAAACTAAACAATCGTTTTGTTTGTAATTTATTGTTTGTTTTTGTGATAATTTGTGGTCAATTTGATTGATGTCTTCGCTGAGCAAATTTGATTCGCTGTACCGAAACATATTGCTGTCGAAGTTCTTCACCAAAGGATGGGGTCATCCGGAGTTCATGAAGAGGTGAGTTCCCCGACTCGCGCCGACCGACCGATTCGAGTCTTCGCTTTCGTTTAACCCTTTGTTTTGAAACGTTTTGATTGAAAACACGTTTCCCGTCATTGAACTGACGGCCGAATTATCGCAATTGCTATTCAATGCCACGATTTCCTAGTTTTCAATGTCTTTAACGAAAAGTTTTCTCATTTTTTATTTCAAATTCGGGTTTTGTTATCATTCGTTGAATTGTTTCCGTTTTTGTCATATATTTCAGTCATTTGTTTGACAAATAAATATTTGCAGTTTTTAAGTCAATATTTTTTGTAGGTTTCTATTGAGCTCTAAAATTAACTAGATACTTTTTATGTTGTGCCTAGCAATTTGGTTAAGTTAATTGTGTTATTATGTATAGACTATGGTTTAAATTTTAAACTTTAAAACATCGAATTATTGTTTCATAATTAGTATATCCATTATAAATTAAAGTAGCATGTTTTATTAAAAGAAAAAACATGTAATTAGGTCTATTTATTTTGCTGAATTGGCATGATTTATCAAGGTTAATTACAAGGCAACGTTTTTCACTATAATATTTTACATTTAAATGATAAAGTTTCCATGCATAATAGTTTGCTATTAGTGAAGTTAGAATTTATATTGAATATCATGTATTTGGTTAATGAAAACTTTGGCAAACCTTTCGACAGATCTATTTTTAATTTATGCTGTGGTTAATGTATCGAATAGTTTGTTACTCTTATATTACAGATTAAATTTTAGTAATCCATTGACGTTAGTTTTTGTTGTTGTTGCAAAGTATAGTCTATTTTAAAATGCATTATCGAAAAGATACTATTTTAAACTTGATAATTTAATTCATATCAATAATAATGCCTTTTATTCGAGGTTAAGGTTCTTAAAAAAATATGCTATCTACTTTTATCGGTTATTTAGTTTTAAAATTTTTAAATGTTTATTTTAAACCTTTTATTGATTAGAAATGTATTATAAATTATTTATTGGCAAAATTACATGTAATTAATTAAATATTAGAATGATTAATTGAAAATTAGCCAGATCTAATTAGAATGAATGGTTAAATTCGAACAGAATATTCAAATTCCGTAAAATCATATCGAATCGGCAGACGTGCAAAGACTTGGTTTCGCCGAATCATCCGATTTATATCGACTCTCAAGTGGAGCACAACTCGACGTACGGGGTATTCGACGGCCACTTCCAGAGCCCACTCGTCGAGTATCTGCCGGAACTCATACCGAAAGAGTCACAAATCGCCAGATTTCAGCTCATTTTGCCGAACCGCTGGTCGAACATCAATGGCCTCAAACCGATTTGCCTGCACTTGGCCGGCACTGGCGATCACGTACGCCATTCCTGCCATTCGGTTCACTGCTAACACACAACTAATTAGTTTTAATTCAATTTCAAACACATGTTCAGCACTATTGGCGAAGACGTACACTAATGGCCAAACCGTTACTCAAAGAGTACGGAATCGCTTCCATTCTTCTCGAGAATCCGTTTTGTGAGTTCGGCGCCGAACTCGACAATCAAACGATTTAATCAAATTATTGGCGTTTTAGCCGATTATCTGTTTTTGTATTTGATTTTGATTTTTGTTTTATTGTCGAACAGATGGCTTACGTAAGCCGCACGACCAGACCCGGTCCAGTCTGAAGAACGTGTCGGACATCTTCATAATGGGCGGCTGTCTTGTGCTCGAGTCGTTGGCACTGCTTCACTGGTGCGAACGCATGGGCTTTGGACCGCTCTGTATAACGGGTATATCAATGGGCGGACACGTATGTTATGACCAGTCCATTGGTTGACACAAATAATCAATTCTTGAAATTGTCTTCAGAACGCATCGTTGGCCGGAACTAATTGGCACAAACCTATTGGTATAGTTCCCTGTCTGTCCTGGACGACCGCTTCCTGTGCCTTCACTCAGGGTTTGTTACCTAAACCTGTAAATGGGTTTAAAATTGTCGAAAATATATTATTATTTACATCCCATTCCCTTAGGAGTAATGGTTGGTTCGATTCCATGGACTCTACTCGAAGAGGAGTACCGGTCCTACGGCGACGACCTCATCGAAGAGCTCAAGAAACTGATTCATTCGCCCGAAGCTGTCGTACGATTTTGCCGATAACCCTATATTCGAATATAATTCACTAATTTAGTTGTCTTTCACCCGAGTAGTCACCGAACAGTAACCCCGCGTTCGACGCGGGAAAGCAATTCGCGAAAACATTTCCGACTATTTTAGACTCGATTCTCAACACCGATATCACACAAATATTTCGCACAAAAGCCGACAAAAGCACGACTGCCGGCGCCGACAGAGAGACGAAAGTCGAATACATGAACAATACCCTCAACTTCATGCGCGGCGTAATGGACGAGTGCACGCATTTGGCCAACTTCTCGCTGCCGGTCGACCCGGAGCTGGCGGTGATCGTGAACGCGACGCACGACGGCTACGTGCCCCGGCAGAACGTGCAGCCGCTCACCGACATCTGGCCCGGCTCCAAGGTCCGCTATGTCGACGGCGGACACGTGTCGGCCATTCTCTTCAACGCCAATGTTTTCAGGTATTTGTCGCACCGTTTGTCGCCATTTGTTGTCTAAAAGTTTTAATTAATTAATTTTTTTGTATATATTTTTTGTTTTGTTTTTAAATATATTTTTGTTTTTCAATTGTGTTTTCATAGGAAAGCGATCGCCGACGCACTCGACATGACTGCACAACGCGTTTACGGAACGAGTCTTTTCGACAATAGAAAGTCTGAGAGTATTAACAATTAGTTATTGTTTTTAGTTTTCGATTCTGTTATCGGCTTTCGATTCGTCGTTTCGGTTGGCTTTCGAACGCAAAACGAGATATGTTTTTAAGTTTTGATTTTAAAAAGATTTCATTTGATTTTAAAACATGTTTTTGTTGCTGAAAATTGTTGTCCAAATAACTTGAATTAGTCTTTTCCAAAGTTTATTACTGTATAGTTTAAAGCTATTTATATAACTTTGAATACAATGTATAAATTTCTATAAATTTGAGTAGAATTTAATACTCTTTACAAACAGACATTTGAATTGAAAATCGTATTTATTTTTGGTTTAAATCTTTTGTTTTCGATTCGCTATTTAACTGGAATTTCAATGCTTTTGATAATTTAAATTGTAGTAAATTTTTCATATTTATAAAATAAAAATAAATTGCTTAAATGGTGTTTGCATTTAATCAAGCTATAATTAAAAACTTATTTAATACCAGGCAATCTTGGGCTTTAAATATATTACAGAATAATTACATGTTTAATTATTGATTGATGCTATTCAATAAATTATTGTAATGATAAAACTGCAGAAATGTTACCTAGCTAAACAATATTAAAAATAAACAAAGTTCTCGCGCTTTGAAAGTTTTATTTTGTATGATTTCGCAAGATTACATCATGCTAGCAAAAATTCTCGCGCATTAAAGATTCTTGTTTAATGTTTTGATTCTTATTTTAGTTTTTCTAAAAAATACAGTCAAAACAGTTAAAGATTTTTATTCGACAAACGATTTACTAATAAATATCATTTGCAATGAAATCTCTAATTGTGTTCATTGTCTGCATTTCGACGATTGACTGCAAACTCGATGTTTGTTCGGTTCTCAACCCAAACAATGTATTCAAAGGCATCGGAGGTGTGTATCGGCGCTGGGAGTGGACATCGAATGAGACGGTTATGAAAGACGAGTACCGTTTGTATGCAAATGGACGTGAATTGCGGTTTGAGTTTGTCATCGACAACAACGACGAGATCGTAGACATCACTTTCAATGATAGCTCGGTTACAAAGACCGCACACAACCCGAGTATACAGTTTTGCACTAAATTCATGAATAAGTACACCAATGGCCAGGAAGTGAAATACCCGCACAGGCACTGCTGTGAAGTAAATAGAATTAGAAATCGATTAGAATTACCTAAAACTGAGTATTAATGCGAATTTCGCATAGATTTACGAACACAGAGGGAAAGCAAATAATAGCTGCTGTTGTCATACGAGAAGTGATGGCAAACCGGGGAACGGAAGTGCATTTTCTAACCCAATCCCCAATATTAATGACTATAATATGATTGCATTCAATCACTTCGCCGGCGAATATGTCACAGACGAGGAATCGGTGATTATGTTATTGATAAAAGTGAACAGAACACAGATGTTCTATTCGTCCCTATATAACGGGTTATATAAGACTAGGCAATACTGCTTGCCACAAAACAAAGACTTGTGTATTTCGCCGATATTTCTCAATCCAATCGATAGTCAGTTGTCTATCGACGGCATCACTGACTACTCAGTCGGTGGCAAAAGCGGACACTTATTGGTATTCAATGCGAACGGCGTTCCCAAGTATTGCGTTACACCGAAAGGCATTTGGCTTTCCAAAAGTGTCAGTAGTATTGGAAAACTTGCGATTAGTTTAGCAATAAATAAGAATTAAATCCAAATTCTAGTGCCAACCGGGAAAACTGAAACCATTGGCCAAAAGATGTTTTCCAACAAATGTCAATACAAAGAGTCCGAAAGACGACAAAAAAGACGACAACGGATTGCTTCCACTGATAGTAATCGGCATTTTGTTTCTAATTGGGCTTTTGGTAGCCATTGGCGGCTGTGTCTGGTTGGCCTACAGTAAGGAATCTAATGTTTAATTTTAATAACGAATAAATAATTGAATAAATTTGTGAATTTGCAGAGAAGTGGCCAAAACGAAAGACTTATGTGAGTTAACTATAATATATTGAAAACTAATGAATAGATTTTGAGTTTGAATTGATTTTTCGATTCGACAACAGATCGGAACAGTCGAGCGATCACTCGTCGGTAAAATGGATTCCGACGTCGATTGGAGTCTGAAGGTCAGCTCATCGGCAACCGTTGACTCGTCTGGCGCTTCGGTTGACTCGAAGAACAAAATGAACAGCAAATCGACTCAAACCGAGAAGATGTCGAAAATCAAATCGAGTCAAACCGAAAATGAGTCGAAAACCAAAGCGACTCAAACCGAAGCCGAAAATGAGTCGAAAACCGGTTCGAAAGTCCGCTCTCGTTCGCCGAAACGGCCGAAGAGTCCGAAAAGAGTTCACTCCATTTGAAAGTACATTCTATTATTCGTTATTCAATGCAATCTATTCTTTGTTATTCAATATATCCTATTATTTTATGCAATAAATAAAATTATTTCGTTTATACAAAAAAAAATTTAGCTTGTTAATTTTTATACACTATGTGATTAAATAAATTAATAATTAAATTTTTACCGTAATTATCTTACCTTACTTTAATTAAATAATAAGGTTTCATTTGAGCCATGTTATAAGTCTAAATTTGAAAATTGATTTGTAAAATTAGCTTGAACAAATTGTACTAAACTTAATACAAAATACAATTTGACAATTAATCCATTTCAACCAAGTTACACTTTTGATTGTATATAAATTTACCCGAGTATTAACAATAACCTTGTTAATTACAAAACTATTTTTATAATTTATTATGGAGGTTAAAATTTTACCTTGATCGTAAAATACTAAAATAAATTGAAAACTTAAAAAATCCTAAAATTGTATAAATATACAAATTGATTGCACATTGCAATTCAAATTCTACAAATGCAAGCAATAATAAAATTAATCAAGTTTAAAACACTTTTATTGATCATTATTATTCAGTCATAAAAAAGCCTTGATAAATTAAATAAATATGAATTTAAAATTGGAAATAAATAGTTTTGTATATTCCGTAGAAGTGATGTCGAGTTTAGTATTCAACGCGCGTTGAGTCGATCCAAATGAAGGCTCCGATGGGCACAAAGACGAGGGCAGCGGAGATGTGGAAACAGAGACTCGGATAGGCGTCGAGAGTGCACTCAAACAGAGTGTTGTAAACGAGAACATTGAGCGGCGGAACCACTGTCTCGAGTGCCGCCAAAAGACTGAACACTTTTCCGCTTTCGCTCTTCGGCGCCGTCTTCGAGATGAGTGACCGAATCGCGATCGAAGTGATAGCTGACGTACTGCCGATGGCGTACATGAGGTAGAGGCCGGTCGGGTAGACGAGTGAACCGACGCATACGTTCGACAACAGCGATGACGTAAAGCCAATTAGGCCTAACTTCGTGTCGGCCAGTCCGAGCGCACCGGAGAGGGTGGACACTACCAGTGCCATGAATGTCGCCTGTGCGATGCTGGCAATTGACTTGACCTGGCTGAAATGTTTCGCGTCCCACCCGTACACGGCCTCGACGTACGGGAACATCACCGGAAAGTTCTGCGCGTCCGACATGAGCACCACACACATGCACAGGTAGAGCAGCCAGAGCTGAGTGCGGCCTCTGTTCGGCCGCGCGCGCAGACATGTGCGCAACATATCGCGAATGTTGTTGGTGTCGAAGATCTTTGTGAGCATAAGTCCCTGGCCTCTGGGCGCTGGCAGTTCCTCGTCGACACTTGGGAACGACTCGAGTATCTCATTGCGAGAACTGTTGACTAGATTCTCGTTTTCGTCGTTTTTCGGTTCGCTTTCATTGATTGAAATCAAAACCCAAATGAAGTTAACAGTCGTTGCAATCAAACTAATGGTGAATACAATGACATAATTGTGTATTTGGCCGCTCGTCGGCTGCAGATAACTAGTTCCTAACAACGCGCCGCCCAGGTATGTGCCTAAGGGACCGCCTAATCAAAAATAAGTTGGTAAATATTAGCAAGTTTTAAGATTAATTTATGCAAGGTAATTTAAGGATTTACGCTATCTTGTAAAGATTATTTTATCAATACTATGATATATTAGTAATAATATTACAATAGCATTGATTAGCATATTATATTTATCAATAGGGGTTTTAAAAATGTACATTGTAATACCTGACGCTACGACGACTACGATTGCGCCGAACTTTAAAAACCGATATTTATTATCGGAGTTATTGGAGGTGTAGCTGAAGGCCGTCAACCAGACGCAGCTCCAGCCGCCAGTCAGCGCACTCGGTATGTACGACAGTAGTATGTAGTGGACGTCTAATCATTGCAAACACACAAACAGTTTCTAATCATTAATGCAATTAAAGTCTACAAAATGTTTTGATAAGAATATCAACAAAAATGTATTCAACGCCTCAATACAACATATGACTACTGCCTAATGTATACAATGTTTTGCAAAACAAATTCAAATTTGTTTCTTAAGCTATGCATAAATTATGAATTTGCTTTGGGAAATGAATTGTATAGTAGCTAAAAACTAGCAAGTACCAATATTGAAGTGAATTGAGTTGAAGAGCAAACCAGCGAACTGGCCGATGTAGCCGAGAGTGCCGAGCAATAGCGCGATTTTGCGGCCCTGGATGTAGTTGTCGGTCCAACTGCCGATGAAGAGCACGTATAGGAATGAGGGCAGGGATGCGATGAGCGTTATGTAGATTTGGAACTGCGCTAGGTCACCCAGGATGGCCTTCCTCGTCTCGCCCTCCCCGTTTGCACCAGCTCCTTTTTGCAACTTGCTAATTCCAATGCAGTAATCAGCTGTTTTGTTGTACTTATGTTTGCAAATTTTATCCTGCACCAATTGCGATGATGTGATGTCCGACAGCATATAACTCATTATGAATAGGAATATAAAAAGTTCGATCCGAACGAACATCAGCGCTCGTCCAGCTTTGCGCAGCCATTCCATTGTTGTTGAAATTGAACAAGTCTAATTATGCGAAACTAATTTGAGTATATTTTTTGTTGTGTAAATTGAGAACTTGATTAAAATTTGTACTTTTTAATTTGTACTATGCATAAATTTAATACCGAACCGAACGACGCATTCTTCTACACTGTATTCAATGGCTTGTTGTGCAACCAGTGTTTGACTCAGAACTCACGGGTTTACAGTATAAATGTAGTTTTAATAAGTACGATTTTTACTTTTTTTATATGTTACTATCTTTTGATTAGACATTTTTTGTTCCAAAAAAAACTTTATCGCAGTTGTTGCATGTGTATTTATTATTTTTACCATGATTACGATTAGCTTTAATTGGGTTTTAGAGTTTGGACATTAAACCAACATTCTTCAAACTACGACCTTGCTTAATTTTCAATCGATTTGTCGCACAGGTACGAGTTGTACAGGTTTTGCAAATTCAATAGTACTTCATACATTATCAAGCACAATTGTACAGTACAAGCGTTTTATTTGATTTCTATCCATTATTAAAAAGTTTATAAACAATTACATAGTTTTTATTGCTATTAATATATTTGAAAAAGTTTTTATACGTAATAACTTTTAATGATTTAAGTAATGACTTAGAAAAAAATTATTTCAATGTTTTGTTGCAAATTTTGCAAACATTTTTAGCTGTTTATAAACAAATAAAATTTATACATGGTTGTTTATAAAACAAAAATTTAATTTCTAGATTTGTCAAAATATTTTTAATTTGTCAATATTTATAAATAAATGATTAATGCTATTTAAAAAAAGCTATATCATTGAAAAAAAATTGTTACCATGATACATAAAAATACGAAACTACTAAATTTAATACATGATAATTTATGATTGATTATTAACAAAATTGATAACTAAGCAGTTAATAAAAAGATATTTATTAACATAAAAAGTACATATACAGTTATATAATACATAAAAAAAATTTGATTGCTTAACTAAATTCACGTTGATACTGATGCCAGTTTAATACAATGCCGTATTTATATTTATATAAAAATAGCATCGATAAAAAAATATCTAAGATAGAGATTAGCAAGATAAAATTTGGCAAACAGTTCCGGTTAAGCAAAACGCACCGAAAGAGCGAACTAAAGGTCAGAATAGTTCGGATGAGCGGACACTGCCGTAGATAATGACGGTTTGGCTGCAGAAATAAAATACGATTTTCAATTCGCAGCGAAACTGAGCCTACAATCCGCGAGCACAGCCTACTGCGAGCACCGGTAGGTAAGGCGAGGGAGCGTTGTTCGCCATCCAGAAAGTCGCGACTGTATTGTAGGGGCGAGTCATTGGCCTTTAGGCGGCTTTACATCGAGACTCTCGACTCGAGCCCAACACTAATGCACTCAAAAGCACTGTTTGTTTATTATGTGTTTTTGAAATTTTGTTGTTTTTATATTCAATTTTTTTGATACAATGTTTTGAATTTTGTGCTAATTTATTCAATTGAGAAAATTGTATTCAAAATCATATTATTTTATATTTATTGTGTTTTTGAGTGAAGAATAAATTATTTATTAATCGAAACGACGCGTCGATACTAACCGCCGAACCAATGAGTGAGTAAATTAAAAATTTGAATTGTATTTTGAACCGACTTCTACCACTTCTACCATGCACAATCTTCGCCTAACGTAATATGCAGTCAAATTATTCAATCGAAATGATAAGAAATATTTCTGAAATACATTCTCAAAAATTTCAATTAACGTAAAGCAGTATATATTTAGCGCCGAATCCAACGCAAAAAAAAACTAACGAAAAAAATCTCATAAATCGGTTGAGTATTACATAATTGCAGTGAAGGCCATATCAGGCATAACACGGCTATACATGCATTGACGTGAAGAGAGATATAGAAGTTTTTTCTTCGCAAACAGTTTACAATTTTTTCTATACAGTACTTCATATATGGGGTTTGAAATGACACGAAAATTAAAGGGTTGAGACAGTGTGGAAAGAAAGAAAAATGCTGCTGTGTGGAATAAAATCAAGGTTTGCATAACGTGTGAGCGACTGAGAGCCCGAACGCTGAGTGCAGAACAAGTGCTGCGAAAAAATTTTTGCTTTTTTTTATCAAAAGAAAAAAAGTTATGAAAACACAACACAATTCTTACGGCGCGACTGAGAAGCGCATGTTATGTAAGCGCTTTAAATGAGAGACGAGAGAGTGAGAGGAGAGTAGCGAAAAAATCGATTTCTATTCCGTTCGCGACTTCACACAGTATAATATGGACTATAGATTGCAATAATTTTGTGGATTTCAAGAGCATATCGTATAATATAGAGTACATCGCGTTATACGACGTCTTCGTGTCTGCTCTTCGTCTCTACAGAACCGCTATATATGTGTCGACTCTTGCGCTGACATAACGAGCGCTTAACGACGCGTAGAGGCGCTCGTCGGCCGAGAATCGCATATAATATCAAATATATTCATATTTTTATTTAAACAGTTATATTATAAACACTAGATTTTGTGACGCATTTTCTCCCTTTAAATGTCAAAAATAGTGCTTTGAATCGCAGTTTTCGCCGATTTCTCGCTTTCCGTTCAATTGAATCGCGTTTTTAACACAGAATTTGATTTTTGGTTTTCGTTTCGTTTTGTTTTGTGTTTTGCGTCGGAATTGCGAATCAATTGAATGTCTTTTGAAACGCAGATTCCAACGACTGGTGCCGAAGACGTTGTGTTTGCCGAACGAGTGCTGCCGTTGCCGTCGGACAGTGCGCCCGAAGCGGACGATGAGCGGTGTGTCAGTGGTGTGGACGACGACGACGACTACCAGTGCGCTGACAGTTCGTCCGGAACTAGTATTTGCGGTTATGATGCGGACTATGATTGCGAAGACAACGACACCGTTGGCGACGACACGACAGTCGAGTTAGCGTCCGGTGCCGAACACGAGAGGCCGCGGGTCTCAGCCCTCGACGGCAATAATAATCCGATTAATGATCGCTGTCTTCGCAAATGGATTTTCATCGGCAGTACAGTGTTGTCGCGTTGGACGGACGGCCTCTTCTATTTGGGTCTTATAGTTCAGGTCTGTTCACCCATTCCTTCCATTCCTCCCATTCCTCGACATCTCATTTGACGTTTGATTTGTGATTTTGTTTTGTTTTTCCTATTTATTGCCTATTTTTAATATACAGTATATTTTTAAACATATTTTGTTTCAATGCTTTTTGTTTTTGTTCTTTGGGTTTAGTTTTAGAATTAGTTTTTGGTTTTATTTAATTAAAAGTATATTTTTATCTGATTTTTGTTTTTATTTGTTTGACTCCTTTAACGGTTAATATTTTGTCGAATTTTTTTTAGTTTTTCAGCATTTTTTGGTATAAAATATTTGTTTAATTTTTATATGTTATTGAAATTTCCTGTTTAGCCGATGTATTCGTGTTTTTTACGTTTTTTACTTTTTTGCGAAAACTTTTTTTCATTTAATTTTGAATTCAGTTTTCCTCAAAGATTTTTATCTGATTCTCAAATATTTTGGTCGAGTTTTACGTAATTTGCGATAAATTACTGTTATTTAGGAATTAATATATTTATTGATTTTTACGCAAAGAAATGCATTTTTCATATGTTTTAGTCGTTTAGCACGAAATGCAATATTTTATTCTCTATTTTTAAAATTAAATTTTTCGAAAAACAAATATTTGTTTAAATGTTCTTTTTTGTGCGTTTTTAACCTAAATTTTAATTTTGCAAAAATATAATATAAATGTATTTATAATAAGAGTCGTTAGAATAGGAATAATAGTATTGTATATCGTATTGAAAACAAGTGGAGAAAGAGTTAAATGCAATGAACGGTATATTCGCTGCAGTCGTCGCTCACTCGCAGTCTTCGCCCCAAACCTGTCGACCGAACAATCAGTCTATTAATAGCGTCGGCCTATTGTCGTGCGCTCTGAACGCATTGACCCCAAAAACAGGTGTTTCGCGAGATTAGCGCCCAATCGGCGATTCCAGAACTCAATTCCCCTTTTTTACCACTCAATCGGCGAATACACTGTATATTTTTAGATTATTTAATCAATTGTTTCCGAATTACTATTCTTTATAAACAAATTTCAATTTATTTTCTTACATGCTTCTTTATTTAGTTAATCAGGACAATATTTTTATTGTTAATTTCACACAGTATATCTAAATATACAAGGTATTATTTATCTTAATTTATTTGATATGTTTATTTATGGTTTAATTAATTTTTGCTTGTTTAAATGAGAGGCAAACAGTGATAATGCGAATATAATTTGTCATGCTAGTTTATTTTGACGTTTTGTGTTTTATCAAGTTTATATTTGCCGCAAAATGTGATATTTAAGTGTTTTTTTATCGCGAATTTGATATCAAAATCTACTGATTAGTGGAAACTCTCCTTCAGTTCAATCTATTCAATACTAAACTGTTTTTAGGCATTGAATGCATTTTTAGGCGATTTTCCGTAAAAACAGTAATATTTATAACTTATAGCTTCGAAAAATGTGTTTATTTAAATCGTTTCATAATTTAAGCCATGCATAATCAGCACATGGCAGCCTTGATTAAGCCATGTCAATCATAGGTAGAGCTCAACTTTAGCCCATAAAGTAGCATGATTAAAATTCAATTCCTTGTGCAGACAGTAATTGTATGCAAAGAAGAGTTCAAACATTTCAATCACTTTATAAATGGTTTTGAATTCAAATCGATTTTAATAATCGATTTGCGATTCAATTATAATAATGCAAATCAATAGACAACTACTTCTATGTAAAGAAGAATTTATTTTCCTCTTTAATACAAAAAGCTTTTAAAACAATTTCTAATTATTTATTAAATATTTGTTTTGTTTTCCGATTGCCTTCCCGTCGGCACCGACACGACTGGCCACAGATTGACGCGATTGGCAGCAGATGTTTGATTCAGTTTGAGGACAGTTCGCTCTATTGGATCCGCTTCGACGACCTGCACAAGCAGTTGTCGGCCGGAGCCGTGATGGCCGACTCGGACATATTGTGCGTCGTGTGCCGCGACGGGCGCTCCGACGCGCCGAATGAGATAGTGATCTGCGATGTGTGCAATCAGGGCTATCACCAGAAATGCCATAAACCGCGGATCGGCGATGAGATACTCGAACCCGACATTCCCTGGACGTGTCGGCTCTGTGTGTTCGCGTTGGGCACCAAAGAGGGCGGCGCCGAGAAGAAGGGCGTCATTGGCCGCGCGTTCCGCGCGATGAAGGCCGACCTCACCTACGACTTGGCGGCTCTGCATTGGGATGACTCGCATCAGACGAATCGCGAGCAGAAGTACTGCTACTGCGGCGGAAACGGCAACTACTACTCGAAAATGCTTCGGTGCTCGACGTGTATGCAGTGGTTTCACGAGGCGTGCATTCAGGCGCTCGAGACGCCGCTCCTCTACGGCGACCACTACTACGAGTTCCGGTGCGCCGTCTGTACGAAAGGCCGCGAATGTCTCAAACGGATTGCCATCAAATGGCCGGACATGTTGGGCCTCGTCATCAACAATCTGGCGCTTCAGCACCAGAAGCAGTTCTTCGACCTGAGCGCCGATATCGTCCCATTCGTTCGCAACTATTCGAATATGTTTTCGATGGCCGAAGACGTGACGAAACTGACGGAACGGGAACTTCAGGCCCGGATTGTCGACATTCTGAAGGGCAGCGAAAACCAGTTCGTCAACGGCCGGGAAGTGCGCAAAAAGGCTGCGCTGTGGGCACTACGGGTGCCGTTTCCGTTCGAAACGCCTCTGATATTTGCGCCGCCGTTCGCACTCCAGTCGCCGCCGCGTTCCTCACCTCCCGTTCCTCCAAACGACTGCAAGTCTTCCGAAACGGCGCCGAAAGCGCTGCCGCCGTCGATACCTCTGATATACGGCGCCTGCCGTAAGGGCGCCTCGAAATGGCCGCTCACTGTCAGTGCGTTCAACCAAAACCACATCAAAAGTATTCGCAGCAATAGCTGCAGTTCGAGCACCGGCAGCAACAGCTGCAACGCCAGCACCGTTAGTCTCAGCAGTCAGAGTACGCGGGCGTCGCGACGAGTGACCAAATCGAGTCGCGCCGGCAGTAAAGTGATGGCAGCGAAGCGCCAGAAGGCGGTCAACAGAGAGGCCAAGTACTCGACGAAGTCGTCGGATCTCACGTCGGATATCAGTTCCGACACCGAAGTGATGTCTGCGCCGCCGATCGAGTCGTTGAATGCCGTGATTCCGGTGCCGAAGAACTTCGACGGCGACAACAATCCGTTCGCCGAAACCGAACCGAATGCTCTGCGCCGTCGGCTCTCGCAGTCGACGAGTCCACTGAGTCCGCGCACAAGACTGGCCGCTGACGGCGCGCCCACTAAACGAATCTCGACTAAGTCGGAGCCGAACGGCCCGACCAACGCGTCGACGCCGACGAAAGACAAAGCGATTACTCCGAAAATGGAGTGTTTTGTCGAATCTCCCGAAAAGAGTTCCCGAACTGACAGTGCGTTCAATATATTGGCCCAAAGAGTGAATCCGAGCGGAAAAGTCGAGTATTTACTCGAATGGGCGACCAATTGAACCGTTCGTTACCCGAAACCCCGTTAACCACTCGTTCTGTCGACACCACTATTCCGGCGCCGAATGTCGACAAAACTCAAGCGTTTTTTTCGTTGGTTTCGGTAAATACGGAAAAAATGCTTTTTGTGAATGAATTTGAAAAAATAATTCTTTTCTTTTCGACAAATATTGAAAATATTTAAAAAAGTTATGAAATTATTATATATTTTTGTCAATTGTTTTGCGAAATATGGATAATATTTGTATTTTTATGTATAAAACGAACGGATCTTTAAATTATTTTTTATTTAATTATTTAAACCTTTTTTTGACGAGAATTTGTATATTTAAAAACAACTTGGTTAATTTTTATTCTTGTGTTGTTTGTTTGTTTTTTCTAACTATTGATTGTTTTGCCCAAACAGTTGATTTATAAATTATGAATGCATTTTATTCGAAAATAAAGACTAAATTTTGCAATCTAGTTTATATTTGTAATTTCTAATTAATTTTCTACTGGTTAATTGACTAAATTGAGTCTGGTTAATATTTGAAATTATTCACATAACACAATAATTAAAAATTAGTACAAAATTCAATCATTAAAATATGCATGGTAACATCTACAGTATTATTTTAAACAATTGATTAATACATTGAAGTATTTATGCGAATAATGATTTGTTTGAAATATATTTCAATTATTTTTTATGTGTTTTTAAAGAAAATAGATTTGAATTAAATTCATAATTAGTTTTCAAACAGTCACCAAAAGAATCACCAATTTTGTAGAAATTATGAATAAAGTAGTTTTAGCGATTATCATGATACAATTTAGCGAACTTCTATCGCGCCGTCAAACGGGCTGTAAACTGGACAGCGATTACCGAATCGTCGACATTAACGGCAATAAAACCGATTTATTTGAGTTTCTCTACTATTCGGTGAATCTCTCGTTTCTGACTAATGGTAGTGAAAATACTTATATTTCGTATTTTCAAAAAGTCAAATATATTAATACAACTTACATGTACAACTTAATAATTAACCAAAATGAGTCCAATGATACAATTAAACATGTGCAATTGTTGAAGATATCGGAACATTGGTACTATTTATTTATTTTTCCTATTAATTGTAAGTTTTATACTAATTAAGTTTGCTATGAATAGTTTTAAAAAGAATTTGTTCTAGCTACAACGCAACAAAACGCAAAGCAACACAATGTTTGTTATAAGCAAGATGCAATTAATTTTGGGAGTGATAAGTTAACATGCTCAATTCCATCGGAATATATTGTAACACTGATAGAAATATCGACTAAAAGCTATAAAATTAATGCCGAAATGATTGGCTTTCGGTTTGTAATGCCTATTGAGGTATGTTTAGCATGCTTATTTAGTACAGTATTTAGTATAAATAATATTTATGAAACATATTTTTAAAAACTTATAATGCAATTTACTAAAAATATATAGTTTTTATTGGATAATTTAAGCTAGATAACTTATAACTTTTATAAATAATAGACTATTTATGTGAGTAAAATTGGCTAAAATAATAATTAAGCTTGTTAATGCAAATGAACATGCGTTTAACTAGAGCGCAATAAAGAAGCATGCAAAAATCTCGATTGATAACAGTGTGGAAGTGGTAACCAATCGTCGCGTAAAGCACATGAAGAAGAGATTCGCGAAGACGTCGACGAAAATAGTTTCCTATCGAACGACGTTTCCGAACATAACCCGACTTTTTGCCGCTTTTCGAACGAACGGATTCATCGATTTCTCGATATTTCGGCCGAATTCGGCGAAACGCTTGAAATCGAAACAATCGGCGAATTGTCGAACGGAAACACTTTCGGACACTCGGGAGGAAGTGATCGAAATCAAGCAGACGATCAAAATAGCGCCGAACACCCGAACCACGATTAACGCGAGCGTCCTATGGGTCGACGCCCTCGCTCTTGGCTTCCGAGCGAAGCTCGAGTTGACGGCAATCGGTCCGCAGTTTAGCCGAAGCCGTGTCTTACGGCCCGAACTCGTGTCGGCATTACTGCAGAAAAGCAATTGCAGAGTCGTCTCAATTGCGAGGAAGAAGTCGTCGTTTATCACCGAAATTGTGGCGCAAATCGAGTCGACGTTCTTCTGGGAAGAGATTATCCAAATTCATCACAAATCCAATTAATCTCTTTAATTGGAAATAATCTGTAAAAATCAATTTGTAATTTGTATTTCTACTTAAAGTACTACCTTAATACTTTTGTAGCTTGCTAATTTGAGAATAAAACTTTCAACCCTTATTCAAAACTGAAATTCTTAGCATGCGTAATGTACTTTTGTGTGTATTTTGTTGATTTTATTGTTTAACCATGCGTAAATTTGGCCTAAATCAAAATTAATTCCTGTTTGTTTCTAGTACTGTGGCAATAATTCTTATCAGGTTAGTTTTTATACAATGTAACTATTTTACTATTGATATAGTTGGAACACTGAAATGAAAATAAATAAACCTCTATTTCCTGAGTCTGGTTACCAGATGGCATTCATCGCTTTTCCTTATTTTCAAACGATAGAGGTCTCAGTAATATTAAGTGTAGCTAAATCATATGATTAATACTGAATCAACGAATCTCATTGGTCGACGCTGTTGTT
Source organism: Metabelba pulverosa (assembly GCA_034697605.1). Taxonomy (NCBI): domain Eukaryota; kingdom Metazoa; phylum Arthropoda; class Arachnida; order Sarcoptiformes; family Damaeidae; genus Metabelba; species Metabelba pulverosa. The sequence goes on along the minus strand of JAQIXC010000276.1, from coordinate 12,433 downwards.
CAAATATAGTGCAGAGCTCTAGTGTTTGGGAGGAGGCATAGCGATGAACTGGAATGCAGACAAAGTACGTTATAAAATACGTCTTTATTTACTTTCATTTCAGTGTTCCAATAATATCATATGTTTTTTGCACACGTTTTGAAAACACATATGCAATCAAAAACATAAACCAAAACAAACGTTACATTAATTCAAACAATTAAAACCCCAAAACATAGAACACTCGAAACAAACCGTTTATTTGAACAGCAGTTCAGTTGTAAACAAAACACCGAATCGAGTGTTTCGTAACGTTATCTAAACAAACCGTAAATACGATTTCGTTTCGATTTCATTCACATATCGACTAATTTTTTTTACATTTATTTTATTTATAGAAAATTATATTTAAATAAATTATTAATTTTACCGAAAATTATGGTCAAAGGACAGCGAACTAAGGGAAACACAAAAGTATTATCGCATTTGATGTCAACTTTTAAGACAATATTTGTGTTAAAACCGATTTTGCAATTTAGCCGTCGAGTAGTGGCCGAACGGCCCAACTGTTGGCCACGTCTTCGATGGGCGGCACCGAAGCGGTCAACACATTCATCGGCTTCTCGTCGGTGTCGGCGGTCGGCGAGACTGCCGGTGCCGACGACGACGACACGTCATTCGATCCGGAGTTCAAAGTTCTGTTCAAAAAGATGTCGAAAAAGGATTGCATTACGAAAGTGAAGGCTTTGCAAGAGTTTCACCAATTGGTCGGAGAGAAGGCCGACGCGGACGTGAAGGCACTGCTCGGGCAGTGGCCGCGCACTTACAACAAGTTGGCTAATGTATGGCCCGTCAGATGCGCCTGTTATCCGGTCTTTTCGCCACAAATGAGTACTGAAGTGTTGTTTCGGTTTTGTAGGACAACGACTGGCGCGTCCGGGAGGCCACACATCGAGCGCACCAGCAGGTCGTGCAGAAAGTCGGCCGCAATATCGCGCCGTTTCTCAAACAACTGCTGCCCGTATGGCTCACTTCGCAGTTCGACGGCTACAGTCCGGCCGCGACCGCTGCCGTCGCGTCGTTTCGGACGGCATTCCCGGCCACCAAGAAGTCCGATGTTTTGCTCTTTACTAAAGACGCGATAATTGGCGTAATTTAAAAAGACATTTGATTTGAATGCAAATTGAATTTGAGCTGAATTTTTGATTTCTAAACAGTATATTCAAGACATGCTATTGAATCAGACGATCGAAACCGTTGGCGAACTTTCGTAAGACTTGTCGTCGAAATATACTTTCGATTCCTAATTGCGATTGTCTTTTGGCTGCAATCTATGCCATCGTTTGCAGAGTTACTCCACAGGAGAACCGATCGAAATATAACCGAATGATTGCCAACTGTTTGCAGGGCCTGTCGGCGCTCATCGCCGCACTGCCCGCCGACGCGTTGCCCGACTGCCAGACGAGTCTTCAGGATTTGGTCAATAATAACAAGTTCTGGAAATTTGCGAAAATCGCCGACACTTTGGTTCGGATTAATCGATTCGAAAAATTGTGATATTTTTGTAAATTATTTTTTAAATCGATTGCATAGATCCGGAGCTCTTGGTTTCGATTGCAGTCGAGTTTCGCCCAATATTTGCCGCAATTATTCGCATTGAACGCAAACAAGATCTGTGCGCTCACTCTCGGCGGACTCGACGAGAGCGACATATTAGTCGCCGGCGCTGTCTGGGAGTGCGCTCTTCTGGCCATCATTACGATCGATGTAAGTGTTGGTCGAGTTATCCGGTTTTGGTATTGAAATAAACAGTTGTTTTTAATACGAAAACTACAGAATAGCTGGAAATACGTTAACTTCAAGAAAGCATTTTATCCGCAATTTCGGGCCGTTTTGCGAGAGGGCGGTCGCGGCAATGCCGGCGCTCTCTTCCCGAACCTATTGCCGCTTCTGAGTCGAGTGCCGCACGAGTCGACCGACGAGTTCATTAAATTTCATACAGATTTCTATGGATTTCTTAGAGAAGGGTATAACTGAATATACTGTTTAATTTGTTTTGTTTTGCAATTTATTAATTGTTTATTAAAAAGTTAGGAATTTATCAAAATTTGAATTTTGTTTTTGTGGTAAAGAATATCGAAGACAGTGTCGCGAAGTCAGACCGAATGCAATGCAGTCATCAAAGCCTATATGGAATGCATGCGTTACTCCATTACCAACACAACGGTCGAAGACCCGGAGCAGAGGTCGCAGTTTCGGGCGAATCTAATCCAAAACGAGGTCTCAATTCGTAATTTTTGCCTTTAATTTGTCTTAATTTTGATTAATATATATTTGATTTGATTTCACGCATCAGTTGTTAGTATTGGTGAACGACTCGATCGCAGCGAATGACTCGCTTTCGAAGACATCGCTGTTCACCGATTTGGGACTTCTTTGGCTGTATTTAGGAAAAGATCATAATTACGCGAATTTAGTCCAACTATTCGGCAATCGGTTAACCGATTTATGCCTATCGGTGATCGACGCCAACGATTGCAAAGCGTTTTCACGCATTTCTCGTCTCATTCGGTGTCTATTCAGTGACTCAAATATCGTGAAGAAGGATAAGAAGATTCGCTTTCGGCGCGAGAGTGACGACGAAGAGGCGCAGAAAGCGCTGCAAAACCTTAAGCTCAATGATCTGATCGGCGATCCGTCGGCAGTTGCAATCGTCAATCAGATCGCGAAACGACTCATCGAAAGCTATCATTCCGATCGGTTCCGATACGAGTGTTTGCAGCTGTTGGTCGACGTGTTGAGAGTGCAAAATGTGGCCACTTTTCGCTCTCTTCTTCATTGTCTCGATTTGGAGCAATTCGAACAGTTTTGGACTGAATTCGGTAAAGTCTGGTTCCGAAACCAGAGCCTTAGTGTGCAATCGGCCGAGAAGTGCAAACACGTGAATGCGTTAATCGATTTGTTAATTGTTTTGCTGTCACTTACGGAAGATAATCGACAGAAATACGATGTGTTGAACGACGTCTCGGCGCTGAACGACCCCTATATAATCGAACCGTTATTTTCGAAGATTATTGTGTCGAACGACAAATGTCTATCCGATTGGCTGCAGTCGGACAGCGCCGGCAACGCTCTCGTCGCGCAAACGTCGCGTCTGATTGAGTCGAGTATTGAGAGGACCGGTAGTCCGTCGACGCGAACAGATTTAGACATTTTGTGGAAACTAATGAGTCATTGCTTTTCGCACAACTCGTTCGCCAAACGCTATATCGAGACTATTATCGATAACTTTCGTCATTCGCTGCAAAACATGAGCCGATCGACGGCCGCGAATACCGACACTTTGGTTGAGTTCACGTGCCGTCTCGCCGAACAGCTCTTCGCCAGCTATGAACTCTGCACTTCGCTCTCGTCGGCCAGGGATCTACTACTCACCATATTTACGATCAACTGTCGATTCGACGACCCGACAAACCAGCTGATGAGCGCCTGGAGGAGTGGAGTCGTGAATATCGTCAAATCGAACGGCGCATACCTGAGCGAAGACGGCATTATCACGAAACTGGCGCTTCAGATCAGATCCCGTCTGCAGTCGAACGTCACTTCTTTAGACAAGTATTCAATTGATTGGGTTTTGAATTGAATTTTTGGTTTATTTCAAAATTGATTTCTTGTGTCGAATAGCGCCGAACAGGTCTTTAAATGCGGTTTTGAACTCTTGAACGCGATCTACGAGACGACCAATTCGGACGACTCGGATGCGGACAATGCGATTCTCGCCGATCCGACCATACCTTTGATTTTAGACCTAATGTTCTTAACGAACACCGAATGGACTCAATTAGAGTCGAAATGCGATTATTCGGCTCTTCATTACGATTGGCTGTCGACTGACGCGCTGTTCGATACCGAAAAATGCCAAAGGATTGCCGAAACGGCGTTCGACGCAAATCCCATACCATTCGTCTTCTCCGCCGTTACGACGGCTTTACTTATCGAAAAACTGGTCGAAACTCAGTCGACGACCGAATTAAGCGCCGATTTGTGTGATGTGATTGTCAACCAATTGCAACACATATTCGTTGCCGACGTTTACGTATCGGTGAAGTCGAAAACGGCGGATAAAACTGATATTTTTCATACGATTCGCGCACTTCTCGACAACTGTTTATCTCGTGTCCTCGAAACGAGTCCAACAAATCAATTGCCGCAAAAATTGGGCCAATTATTGATCGAAAAGTTAGTCGAAAATTGCGGCGAATTTGTCGGAAATAAAAATCTGATTTTATTCTTGAAATCGCAGATCAATCGCAAGCAATGAGTTCTATACCCAAGCCTTCAGTCATTTTATCAGCAATTTTGTCGATAAAAGCCTTGAACTTCAACACGAATTGTCGTTTGAAAAGTAAATTCGAGTTTTAATTATATATTTTCAGTTTAATAGATAATAATTGTTGTTTTTTTAATTTCAGCATGACATACAACAAAATTATTACATTTCAAAAATATTCGCCACAACTCTCGCAAAACAATTTGAATCAACTATTGACGCAATCGTTGAACGCGTTTCTCAGTTGCGATACATTCATACGACTGGACGACGGAATCGCAAAACTGGCGGTTCTTCAGACGTGTCTCCGGCGTCTGAATACCGGCGCCGACGACGAGTCAATCGGCGAAACCGTCGCTACGGTTATGGAAACGCTTTGCGGACTCAAGGCGTCGAATGCGGACCTATTTTACTATCAAAAGTTGGTTTCGATTCAATCGATTCGTTTCAACATTTTTGCTGAAATTTACGTAAATTTTGACCAAATCTTGTATTTTGTTTCCTCTCATCGACAGCGATATCGAACCCAATTCTGATCTTCAGTTTTATTGCTTAATTGCCGACACATTCGACGCAATTGTCGCTAAATTTTCGACTGTTTTATCGCAACTACATTGGGATCTAATTCTTTGTTCGACCACTTCTTGGATTATTGTATGAGTTTTTGTAAAATTTTTGATTTTTTTGTCGGTTTTAATGTTTTTTTAATTCTTTCAGAACATTGTCCGACAGAACGAGAAGTTTGCGACCAATTTGTCGCTAAATATTTTCGCCACAAAAGTCTTGAATTTAGTGCAAACCCTAAGCCAGACATTCGATCGGCTGAACGGAAGCGCTTTCGCCGATAAATATCCCCAAAATCTTTTGGAAGAATGGAATGAATTTCATTCGAAGAATATTTTTATGATTTTAATCCCGTTTTTCGCCGAAATGTGCGGTAAGTCTCGTTAAAATCGCCCGAAGAGTCGCACACTTTGATTGAAATTTTCGAGTTTTCGGACAAATAATAATAATTTTTTGTTTTTTCTTACAGAAAAACTAGACTTTTATTCCGAAATTTTGTTGAAATATCTGTCGAAAACCGTTGTCTTAATTCCCGACTCCGTTCTCAACGACCTGTTGGCGAATCTGGCGAACAAAGAGTCACTGCCTGTGCAGCCGATCGACAAGTTCTACGAAACGCTGTATTTGCCGAAAGAGAGGGAGAATTGTTTGAATCAGTTCTGTCCGCTTGTCCTCAATTCGTATCTTCCGATTGCAATCGCTTCCCATAAAATCGTTTCGAAGTTCGTGTTTAACCACAAAAACAAATTCAGATTTTATTTTAATTTCTCGTAAATTGTTTCCAATCTTTAGATTCGTTCCATTTTTGCTGAAAGATGTCATTCAACCCGAACTGATGGCCAGAGAGGACGAAGAGGAGACACTTTTGTAAGACTTGGATCAATTGGTTAACAAATTGAGACTTATTTTGCTTTAAATGTTGTTTCGGCCGATAGAGCGCCGCCGAAGACATTACTATCACTACTACAACAAACCGATAGTATAGTCGACACAATGCTATCGGAGTTCCTGATCGGCGACACCGTCTGCGTAGTCGAGTCGCGCACCGACTCATTCACCTATACCTACGCATATCTACTACTTTGGGTCGAAATTCTGGACATTTTCGGCAACATTTGCGACGAAACGCGTTCACAATTCGCCGCATTTCTCAGGCAATCGACGTATTTGTCGCGTCTTCTCGAGAATCTGTTCCGTTTGATGCCGTTGTCGGCCACCGACTCGTCGACACTGAACGCCGATTTGCTGCAAAGCGGCGACTGTTCAGCGCAAACGGTTCTGTGCGTCGACGCCGACTTGGATTCGCAACACATTCAACGCCTTTCCTGTCACTTGTATTATCTGATACTACGCCGACTGCCGGCGTCGGTGCGCCAGTGGTGGAACAATTGCGACCGAAAGACATCCGAAGTCGTCAATCGGTAGATAAACCTATTTTGTGGACAAGTAGTACTTGATTTGCATTAATGGCGTAATTGTCTCGCATTTTCAGATATACGTCAAACTATTTTAGTGGCGTTTTGTGCGCACAAGAGCTCGAAGCCGTCCAGAGGGCAGATATCACGAAATTCAAAAACATGACCGTTAAGGCCAGGCCGTCGGCGCGCGAAGTATTAGCCATCTATACGATCGAAGAGATCACAATCGAACTGTTGGTGCAGTTGCCGCCAAACCATCCGTTAGGGCCGGTCAGCATCGACAGCGGCAAACGCGTCGGTGTGAACGGCACCCAATGGCGCACTTGGCTCTTGCAGTTGACCACATTCTTGACACATCAGGTGAGTGCTCGCAGCGAATTGCAAATGAAATTTATGTCAATTCCCGTTCTTTTTGCGCCAATACTCGACAGAACGGGTCAATACTCGACGGTCTGATACTCTGGAAGCGGAATATCGACAAACGGTTCGAAGGCGTCGAGGAGTGTATGATCTGCTTCTACGTACTGCACGGCTCGACCTTCCAGTTGCCGAAACTCCAGTGCAAGTACTGCAAAAAGCGCTACCATTCCCCGTGTCTGGTATGTCGGCTCGCGATTCGAGTCTTTGCCTTTCGTTTCGAAAATCTCACGATTTTTATTGCAAATAAAATAAATAATAAAAAATATAAAATCAATTAATTGGTTAAAAAATAAACACAATTTTCTAATTTGTTTTTGTTTTGTTGTTCTGAATATTGCAGTACAAGTGGTTCAGCACATCCAACAACAGCACTTGTCCTCTCTGCCGGAACCTGTTCTGAAGCGCCAGAACTCTATCCGATAATCGTTTGACACATTGTTTGCATATTTTCCCCGTTTTTGTACTTTAAAAATGACAACAAATCGATAAGTTTTCTGTTTTTGTTTTAAATACAAATATTAACTTAAAAAACGGTTTTTTATAAATATTTTTTCGATTAAATAAAAAAACAAATCGTTTTTCCGGAAAATAAAAGAGATATAAGTTTTTTGAATCGAATCGCTCGATCGGAATGTCTATCACCAGTAGTGTGTGTTCGTGTGTATATGTATGTGTGCGGAGCTGCCGGTGCTGACGGGCACGGGTCTAGCGTTAGGTCTGCGTCACGCCTTTGCGCGCAATCAGCATATTGAGGATCGGGTGCTTTTTGATGTACTCGACGGCCTTCCGGTGCGTGACCATGGTGAAGTCGTAGCCATTGCACTGCAGGATCTTGTCGCCCATCCGGAGTCCGCACCGCCAGGCCGGGCCCTCCGCCGACACGTCCGTCACGTATATGCCCTTTCGGTGCGATTTCGCAAACGTTTTAATTAGTTTTCGAATTATTTTATTGTTTTTTTTTTCGAAACAAATAATTAGTTTTTGTTTCGAAATAAATAATGAATTTTGTGTTTAGTTTTCAATTACATTATCGGTGAACGCCTGCGGACTCTGTCGGAAGTCCTGGTCAATGCCGCCGCCGATCTTAAAGCCGCACTTCAGTAGCTCTCGGCCCGACTCGTCGTAACTGATCTCTTTCGTCAGTTTTATCGGAATCTTCGCAATTGAGACAAACTTTTATTAGTATTTAATTCACATTTTTCGCGCATTTAATGCGATTTTTAATTGAATTTAAAGCGAAATTAAAGTTTTGGTTCAGTCGTCGAGTGTTTACTGTAGTTATCGATTAGACTCTAAACGCGTTTCGGATATGAAATCAATTAATCAATTCTTTTGACACTCTTTTTGACGTTTAATGCAATTTGTATTCAATTATTGAATTGAATTTATATCCGAATTATAGCTCAAATTATCAATCGTTCGGACAATTAGTCAGCGATTCGGCGATCGATATCGGGATTGAATTTCGGTATCGATCGGGCGGTTCGGGAGAGGAATGGCATACTCACGGACAGGCACTCGATGGCAGTGCCGGCCTTGTGCTCGAACGTCGACATCGCTATCGGTGCTGAGAATCGGCTATATTTCGCGAAAAACTAATTGTAATTCAATCGTCAATTCATGCGATTATTCGGTCAAAAGGTTTGCATTTTATTCCCGATTTCGACACGAATTCAAAGTCCGAAACCAATTGTTTACTAAACACAACACAAGATATTTCTGACGTTTTGTTTGACACAACAATTCGTCACAAATTACGGCAAACATTAACCCTTTAATTCCGATTGTGAACGTATTACAGGGATTAACAACATCTTTGACGTAATTTATGAGCGAAAATAGGCTAAAAATTTGAATAATTGGCGAAAAAGTTTTGATTTGTTTATTGTTTTCCCGAAAACTCATTAAACGAATTGAATTAAGAAATTGAAAAAACATCTGATTTTCGGTTTAAACCCTATTTTTATAATATGTGTAAAAATTTTTATAGCATTTAAATAAATTGTAGGAATGGCTCGATTTAGTCGTCGCTCGGATCGACGTCCGGTTTGTCGAACCGAAAGCGTCGGATCTCTTGGCGACCGTCGGCGCCGACGACCCGATACTCGAGGACTCGATCTTTTCGGTTGTGAAACCAAACCATATATACGAAGATTGCGATGAAATACCAGCAGAATGTGAACCAAACGAACCAAAAGCCGTTCCCTTCCGACTGACCCGAATCGCACGGATAGTAGACTTCGAGCGCGAAATGAGTGAAACGAAGAGTATTATAGAAGACAATCGAAACGCCGATTTGCGACGAAGTGATGAACTGCGCGAACGCCGGCAGTCGGCGGATGCGGTCGTCGGCGAAGTGATGGCCACAGAAGCGACACTTTGCGTCCAGAGTTGCCGTCATATGAGCGATGAGACAGTTGTAGTGGAAGTGCCGCTCGTTTTCACTGCACTCGCAGGCGGTTAACAGCGGTTCAGTCGCTTCGTCGCGACCGCACACTCGACATACCGGTGCTGTTGGCGCTGTTGTCGGCGTTGGCTCTGAATTGGCCAAAACGGACGGAAGAGCTGGCGATTGGCTATCGATTACTATTATCTGGCCTTTAGTCGCCGGAGTGGTTATGATGTAATCCAAACTCATGCGCTGATCTACCGGCGCCTCATTTGTATTGAATTTAATGGGGTATAGATCTAACCATACGTCGACTTTCTGTCCGTTAATCTCGCGCTCGAATTGCACCCAACGAGCGAAGCGTGTCGTAGTCGGGAAGGACTTGTACTTTAGCACTGCATACGAGACCAGAAACGCATTAAACAGTAGAATCAATCCGTGCGTAAAGGACGCGCAGTCTTCGGGTAACCACTGTTCCGCTATGTAGTGCACGAATGAGAGGAAGGCATTGGCGCCGAACCAGACGCACATGAGATAAAAGCCCGAAACGTGTGCCGCGTAGTCGATGAGCGCCGGTCTGTAGACGCGATGTCTTCGGATGCGTTCGTCGCGGAAACGGGTCCGACAGCGCGCGCACTGCCCGTCGCCGGTATCGACGATCCAGTCGACTGCACACGAGTAGTGCTTTCGAGCCGACGCACCCGAACAGCGGCACAGTTTCAACTCAAACGGCTCGACCGCATCCGAGTGCCCGCATAGCGCGCAGACGTCGCGATTGGACTCTTCTAACCCGCGATTGGACGCCATTTCTGACTATAATTTAAACTTGCTAATTTGTCGGTTGTAGGCAATGTTACTCGAATGCGTTTTAGCAAGATTAATTTTGAAAAGTTGTGTTTTGTTTCGACTCTCGAGGGATATTAACTTATTTGTTGCCACTTATTGTTTCGATATTATTCGCCAATTTGCATATAATTGGTTTAGCATGATACATTTATGCATTTAATCAATTCTCATATTCTCTATTATGTCAATAGAATGCTTAACAAATTTATAAAAAATTTAAATAATAATAAAATAAATAAATGCTTAAAAACATAATAATATTATAATATTATAATGCATTTATTGATCTAAACAATTTGTTTTCAATTAACAAACAAAATGTGGAAAATTCTACTTCGAAGACATAAATAACACAGTTTGATATCATGTTAAAAATTTCACCAAGTCTATAAGTTCTCTCAAGCAGAAGTGTAGAGTTAATAAATTTACAATAGCTCAGTGGCCGAGTGGATAGAGAGATCGCCTATTCATTTAGAACGCAACTATGCCCCGGGTTCGATCCCCAGAGTTGGCAAGATGCTTTTTTGCTATTTTTATTAATTTAGTGAATATTGAAATTTTGATAATTTTTGACAAAAAAAGCTAAAAACAAAAGGGTCTCGAACTCGGGGCGACTTATTCAGAGGCGTACACTCTAACCATTATACCAGTGTGCAACTATTTGATCTTGTTAGAATTATAACTCATATTTAAAACTCCATATACAGTAGTTTCTAATTTAGCATGATAAATACATAATTTGGATTAAGAAAATCAATAATATATTTGAATTCATTTCTACTAAAACACAATTCGTCTAAATCAAGCATGCTAACTATGCTCAACACACACATCAAATCGTAATTAATAGTCACTTTGAATCGGAAATAATGAAAATTTTATTTAATGTTTAAAACAGTTTTGAAAATATAAAATGCGAAACAATTCGATGTACAATGTGTTGGATAAAACTAACATGCTTAATAATCGGAGTCGGAGTCGGCGGTAGAAGTGTTTGGGTGACCACTCATGTATATACGCCTCCACTGCTCCTCTTCGGAGACCTCGGAGTCATATCTCGTTTGGAAGCGCTCTCTATAAACCCAATCCCATTCGCCGTACCCTTCGGTGCGTTCGATGTCTTCAATCGAAGCGCACATTCGGTCGAAGCAGTAGTCCTCGAGCGGCGGGCAGTCGAACATAACGGCCGCCGCATAGACATCGCAGGCGTTGCCGACCGCCAGTGCGCGCGCGAGCGCTTCGGCGCACTTCCACTTCAGCGCTTCATCCGAATACTGGTTCGCGATGTCCAGCAGTTCGGCCAACACTTCGGTGTCGATCGCATCGACCGAATCGGTGTAGAGATAGCGGACGTAGAGATAGTACGCGGAGTAAGTGTACGAATGGATGCGAATAGTGGACGAGTGGTGGGCCAACATCGGCGCCAAATGTTCGGCCCGTTTCTCGAGAAGCCATTTGTTGGCGTAAATCACGCCTTCGCTGTCGTCGAACTCGAACGTCACGTCCGAGTGGTACGGATTGTTGAACGCGTCGGCCGTCGGCCACAGCACTGGGTTGTCGGCACTCGGCTGTCGGCTTCCGAGTAAGTGCTCGTAATTCGGGCAACGGATTAGATAATTATAGGAATGACGTGCGAAGGAGTGGTGAGACTCCCAAAACATGTCGAAAGGACCCGATTTGTCGGCCATTGTCTCGACTGAAGAACTCATTAATAGACAATTGAATGAATAGTATGACTGGAAATGAGTGACAAATGACTGAAACGAGTGAAACGATTCGTACGCTTAGAGTCGAAACGCGGCGATCGGTTGAGCGCTTGGATGCCATCGCCTGCTCTCCTCTCGACTCTCGTCTGTCACTCAATGTCTGCAATTCGACGATTAGTCTACAGTTTCTCACATCTGATGCCTATTCGATGCACATCTCAATTGATAACTAACTTACAGTATATTCGTTCAAAACTGACTTTTTTTCTATTGTATAAGTTATTGAAATAAATAAATACGATCTTGCTAATAATTCGTCAACAAAATTGTAATTAATAATTTTTACTGTGTAAATTAGCAAATTAGTTGTTACAAGTTAGTTGTTTGCTAAAAATGAGCAAGTGCCAACTTATTTAGACTATTAACCAGTAACTTTCAATTTACAATGTCGTTAATTAGCAAGGTTATAAGCCCTATCAATTTGAAGATATTTTAGATTGCTGCATCTCTACCTTGCTCATTGCTTTATTTCAGGTGCATTTAATGAGTAACTAAATTACATAGACACATTTACGTCGCGGTAATAATGTTTAGCCATCTATTTATTTAATTAAAAATAAAAATCTATTATTACATCAAATTTAGCATTTTACGTTTTTATAAATAAATAAATCAAATCAGTTTTTAATTAAAACAATTTATTAAGTGATAAAAGATTGTCGAATTATAGTGAATAATACAATTGATTTAATTATTTATTTATTATATACACTAATAATTA
>JAQIXC010000275.1:0-34415 GCA_034697605.1 Metabelba pulverosa | reverse complement strand
CGATGTGGTGGTCCCTGGCCTTCATGCGGGGTTGTGCAGGGAATAGCCGCAAGGCATGACGCATTATTATTATTATTTCACTGTAGCCTAACTTTATGTGTTAACATTGAATCTGGATTATGTGCTTTATTGTTTCGAGTGTAAATCAAGTTGTCAACACACAAAGATACACCACAGAGCAAGCATAGAAAACTTGCCATTAAAGCTGCCAGATGTTCAGTTTTGGACTGGATTGTCCATTTTTAGCCAGATTAAAACATTGCCCAGTTTAGAGTCAAAAATGGACAATTGAGTGTCCAGTTTGGATATTTTCCCATAAAATTGTAACAAATATTGTATAATATTTAAAATTTTTGAATAGCCTAACATTGTTTCATATATTATACAGTATTACTCAGCTCACAGTATTAAATTATATTAAACTTTATATAAAACAAAACTTTTTAAATCGATTATTTATATTATAACTAGAGATGATACATGGAAGCTTTTATATCTCTACTCTAAAAGACATAACTTGTGCTATATCAAAATATATGTTATTATATATAATTATTTGCTGAATATCATTTAATTTATTATATATAACTTGAATCTATAATTCTTTTATTTAATTTTTGTAAATTAATTATTAAGTAAAATAATCTTAACTTGAATAATGTTGCGTCAAATACTGTATAATGAAAAAATTACTTAATAATAATTAATTTACCATTATTTGACTTCTTTAAATTTATATTAATCAAGCAAAATATATCAAATAAAGACATAAAAAAGCATGTATTTATATTGAGCATAATTTAAATCAATTAGTATAGCAATAAAAAAATTTTATGTAGCATCCATAATTTTAACAAATATTTGTGTGAATCATTATTAAATACCTAAAGTGATGTTAAAAATATATTATCAATTATTGAAACTGTTTTGTCAATTCTTATTGGCAGTAATTTTGTGGAAATAAATATTATTCATATGCGACGAATATGGACAGAAGTTAGAAGTTATCCGATAGAAGTAAAATGAGTGTTATATTAATTAAAGCCGAAATATTTATAAAAAATCATTTTAAAATGAATAATATTGAATTTAAATCATGTTGAAACGAATGAAAATTTTCTAAACTATGTTAAATCCAATAAAAAAATATACTTAATATGTACCCTTTAATCAATATTTGTATATTAATTATTTGTCAATTTTTTGACCATTTTAAAATGTATAAATGTCCATTTTGTTCAGTCTAAAATGTAAAATTATCAAAAAAATCCATTTTTTACAAAAAATTATCTGGCAGCTTTACTTGCCATACTAGTTTTTATATAAGAGAAATTTTCGCAAAATGTGAACAAATAGTTAATTATGAAAAATTTGTTTGCCCTAGTTATTATAGTAATTAATTTATTTTCTTAAAATCTATTAATTATTCATTTCTTAAAATTTGAAAATATATTAAACTTACGCTTACTTTTTTAAGATGTAATTGTTTAGCATACTAAAAATTGATGTTGGTTAAAAAATACTATACTACAATAATAATATATAATATATTTAAATTGACATTTAAAATAATTTAGTTGTTTATTATTTTGTTTTGTATAATATATTTTATTTGGAAATAATATTTAAAAATTTAATAGCATGTATATATTACAATAGAAAATTTTAATATATTACAATTTTATGCTAATTATTATGTTAGTGAAGTGTATTTGTAATGATATTTATTTAGATAATTGTCATGATCTTTATAATAATATCAATAAATATAGATATTATCGTATGATATATTTCATAATTTTACATTGCGTGTAAATAACATTTTTTTCTAAAACAAGTCTGTTTATGTAAATTTAGTAAATATAATTTTGCAACTACAAATTATGCATTAGAATAAATATTTAATAAAATTTTGCAATATTTTATATTTCGACAGAACTTTTAAGTATGATTGCATGAAGTCTGTACGGTTTTATGTGTAAAGTATGATTAAAATGTAATAATAATGGATGTACATTTTGGATCCATAATTTTAAAGGATATTACGACGTTATTTATATTTCTACATGTAATTTTCAATGAAAAATCTAGCTAAAAGCCATTTGTGAAGCGTTTATTTTAAATTTACAATTAAATGTGAATAAATATGTTTAAACAAAATTAAGATTCACTAATTACACAGAAAATAATTATTCGACAAAAATTGCCCAATCTGCAATTTAGTAGCTTGTTGTGGTGTTAGCTCTGCGCTGTATTTCCATTTTCAATATTCTCAGCAGGACAATTGCGCATAAGAAAATAATCTTTTGCATATTAAAAAATCAATTTTTACAATAAGTATAAGTTATATATTCTGTATATTTAAATTATTGTTAAACTAAACTGTATTATGTATAGCAGAATTTCCAAATATAAAAGAAATTTACAATGTTACCTCATAACCGCGCAAATAGGTGATGATAAATAGCTTCCAACACGAGAATCCGATTTTATTACCACTTCTATGTCCAATGCGTTCGAATAAACTTAAAAACTATATAAAATAGAATTTTAAATATTGCTATATATTTAATTAAAATTAAACTTATTAAATATTAAAGAATTTATCATTTAATAATTTTTAAAAATAATATTATTCAACTTATTGGTTTATTTGCTAGATTTTAAATTAATAAACTAATATTCATTAAATTTATAATGAAAATAATTTATTAATTTTATGTGTCTAAATGGAAATTAATATTTTACTGAATTAATTATTATAAATATAGAATAAAAATAATATAGTTCTAACACATACTTTAAAACCGTACAATGTTTTCGAGAGCACCGATTGCTTGGCCTGAATGGCGACGAGTTTATAGCGGCACAAGAGCTTATGTCTTCTTGGCCTCGAAGTTGACGGACGCGGACGCTTCGATCAGCACTAATAGCAATACAATGAATAACATAAACGCATTCAATAGCACCGCACGGATTAGCAAATGCATCGATTCTCCCATAACGAACATGAATATCTGCATCGATATGATCATTGAGCATGAGAGCCATGCCGTGGCCAAGAACTTGGCCGCGAAGTTATCGTCGTATTCGCTAATTTCAACATAAACCGCATTGAGCGCCCGTACGGCCCGATTCGTGTACAACACTATCGGCCTATTGTTCGCATCGATAGCTCTATGGAAGTAGTCATTGACTTCGCGTTGTTTGCGCTTCAGATAATAGGTTAGAATAAAGTAGTAGCAGATCTGCGACATTATTATGTTGGTTGCATGCCACACTGTAAACCCGAATAGCAGACTGTGCGGTAGGCCTATTATGAGCGCATCCATTAAATTAACATTAAAAACATAACTAAAGATTGGAGACAAAAAGCCAAGTGTCGTCGCGAAACGTATGCAAAAAGTCATGAGTTTGAGTGCAATGCGCGACACATCGAGTATATCGCGAATACACTTCTCGTCCGACAGACCGATCGACGCCGGCGTTACCGCTCCTGACATCGCGGCGAACACTCGCAGATACGTCGGCTGCTTATCGCACAAGTAGTAGTACAGGTGCGTGATTTGCGAAATCAGCGAGATTTGATAATACAGCGCCACATTCACACCCATATGCAGCCGCATATTCATAAAGTAGCCGAAGTCACCCATATATAGGTAATACCGTTCCGTCTCGTGTGGCGATAGTATTGATATTAAAGACCGAATGAATTGCTGCATAACGAGTATAAATACGAGCACCGGATGATGTAGTAGTGAGCGATCGGCGCATCCGTTTCGGAACCACAACAGGCCGTAGCGGTAGAAGTGTTGGCCCGAAGAAGGAATTGTTACGCTATTTGGTAACAGTTTATCCGCTTCCAATTTAATGCTACTGCTATTTTTGTATTTATTAAACATAGTGTTAATATTTTCTCAATAATGTTTTAGAAAAATGTTATACTAATACATGGTATAGTAATTATTTTACATTATATTATGTGTTATTATCAAATTGTTTGTGTCTATCTATACATTATCATTACATATTATTGATTTATTTAATTAAACATTAAAACATTCATTATATTATTTTGCATATACATATACTGTATATTAATAAAAGTAATTCTATTATTGATTTATTTAATTAAACATCTTGAAATATTAATTAATTTATAATTTATAAATAAATATAAATTAGAGTTTCAAAACGAGTCGAGTTGGGCCGTGACGGGATAAAAATTTATAAATGTTACATAATTTAGTTTCCAAATTAAGCCCGCCCGAAATATTTTAATTAATAACAATAATTAAATAAATATAGTTAAAGTTAAGTTGGGGGATTAGTAATAATTAATTAATATTTAAAATAAATGTTAAAATATTTTTTAATAAATGTATTACTGCCGACGCACATAGACTCATTATATACAGTACAGTCTGTATATACGCAAAAATAATAGTTTATTTAATATTACGTTCAAATTGTATTTAAAGTGCATACTTAAATCACCTGTATTTAGCTTAACAAATTTTTAAACATTTAACTAAATACAAAATAAACTTTTTAAATTTTGTAACTTTTAATTTTTAACAGCAATATTTAAATGTAATTGAAACTTGCAAGAAAAATTAAACATGTTTATTGTATTGCCTAATTGTAAAGCTATGACGAGTTTATGAGCTAAATAAATAATGTTATTTGAATATATGTAACTAAGAATTTGATTTTGTTTTATTAAATAATTATAGTAATAATAAATGGGATTACTTTTGAGTTTCTAGCAGAATGGCATATTAAAGCACATAAAAATAATTAATAATCTAATCTACACACAGATATCAATTTATTCAAATACTCCGCACTTCATTGTACATTTAATTTATTCTAAACAATTATTGGTTAAAAATTTAATAATAATTTATTAAATTATTGTTTAATTTAGTTATTATTTAAATTTTCGTATTATATATAATGAAGTTTATTTTATCTAATAAATGTTTTTATTACATATAAATTAAAATAAAAAATACATATGTACTGATATACAAAAGATCAATTCAATTGAATTTTATGATATAAATAGTTAATGTTAAAAATAAATGCTATGCATATATAATTTAATTCAGTATTCGGTTATATATAATTTACAATATTTGAATATTAATTTTTAACTGAATTTTATAAATACCGTTTGGGCTAATACTTAATTATTGATCAATAGTCGAATAATTAATTGTTAGCGCAAACGATATTTTTAAAATTTAGTTAAACATAAACTTATTATTCAAAACTAATATAATAGAAATTAAACTCCAAATAATGTTTGCATTGGTGTAAATTCTGTCAAATTTGTACTAAAACAATTAACTTTATAACGTAATAGATTATAAAATATTATTTTAAATTACAAAATATAAATCATAAAATCTTATATGTTTAAAAATATTTATTTATTATAAAATAATAAACAATTCACCGATAACTAAATTTTTTATTAAATATAATTTTGAATTGAAATTTAATTATAAAAAAATTCTTAGTTAACATCATTATAATGAATATTTTAATTAAAAAATGGTTTTTATATTGCATAATCTAAAATATATTATTTACTAGTAATATATAAGATAAATAGGTTTTATTCTACTTTATTAATAAAGCATATCTGCGTAACAAAATGTTATCAAACTATAACTACTTGTTAATTTTTGGTCGAATTATTATATCACTTGCATTTGTGTATCAATTAATTGATTTGACTGTTGATCACCTGCAATACAGTCACGTAATTAATATCAACTATTCGAAGAATTGGCTGATAGTACCGGCGATCACCTTTTGCCCAAAAAACGACACAAATTTTATCCTGAATAAATATTCAATACATGTAAACTATAGATCAAGAGTGTATATACCTATTACATTGCAAAAATATACGGGAAATATCGATGTGCGATATAAACCACGTACAGTTTGTTTCACAATGTTTCGTGATAAATCAAAAGAGCAATTTAAATTAAATAATAAATTATACTTTGAATTTTTTTAAATTGACATCGAAAATATTTCAGGCGTAGAATTAACATTTCCCCTGCGCTTTACACAGTCACATTTTTATAACCAAAATTACTTAATCAAATCGCGTACACATTAGTCGTATTATTTAACAAAACAGTTGAAACAGTTACTGAAGTCTCCATTCGATACCAACTGTTATGACTACAGACTTAACGCTCGAATCGGTGTTTCGCCGAAATCGCAGTCCGACTGTCGGTTAGAGTATATGAAACGCAAGGAATGGCGGGTTTGCGGACATAACCACTACTGGACTCAACACTTATTCACAAATATATCAAATTTGAAAATACATAATAATTTAACGAAATGTTTTATTAAATTCAATAAAAATTATTTGTTAAACAAATGGCTTATTGATTGCGAATATAATGAAATATTTACAAACAAACAAAACTTGATATTGCGTCTAATGTACTTTTACAGAAAATTTTACTTCGACTACACATTCAAATAAAAAATATTAAATCAATTATATATTTGACATATGCAGAATTATGATTAAATGCGGTCGAGGTCGGAGCGATACTTCGAATGAGCGATCAGACGGGGAAGAAAGAAGATGAAGAGAGAATCGGAAATATCGCCTACTATGTGATTAGAGACGGCCACATTGAGTGGGCGGACTACATTGTGGACTTCAGAGCCAATCTCTTGTTCAATCCGCTATCGTCAGCCGAAGCGACGACTAATTCTAATTTCTTCAAAGTCGACGACGAGGAAGAAGAGAATGATGACAAGACTTCTGCGACCGAAGTCGAGGTCTATAAAGTTTCGGTGTTTAGTGCGCTGACTCAATTGGTAGTGCGTAAAGTTCGCGAATGGCGACAAAAGAATCCGGAAGAACTGTCGCAGAAAGAGGTCGAGTCATTGACTGTTGCGCGTCGAGCTCACCAACTCATCAAGAGATTCAACCAAATCGACTTCGAAGCCGAGCGCAAGCTTTCCTATCGTCTGATGACTGAGATGCCGAAGACAATTGTGGCAGAAAACGGAGTTATCGCGGAATCGAAATACGAAGACCGAGTGATTTGCGCGAAGATTGCGCGAAAAATGTTCATCGACGTCAGCAATTGGGCAGACTGTGATCTCGTGAACATAGTCGCGAAGAAAGCCATATCGCAGTGGTTTTCGGATGTTGACACTCGATTTGCGATCGAAAAAGCAACACGAAGTCGAATACCGCTCGGACCCGAGGCCGCGAAGATTTGGATAGAGACGAATGAGCGTCTGCCGGTCGACTACGAAGCCGACGATGAAATAACATGCGTTCGCGAACTCGAAGCCAAACATTGGCGGATCGCGAGGAAGACATTCAAGCGAAAGGTACTCAAAGACATTGCAAGTCAAGTGAAGTCTAAAGCCGAAAAGGAAGACAACGAGGAGGCGGAGACCGAAGCCGAGAACCTCGCAGGCCTACTGAAGACATCGTGCGTCGACGTTGCGAATGACGACCTGTATTTTGGAGTGACCGACATCGCGCTCGAGCGCAACGTTCTGTTCGGCAAAGACATCGAAGAAAACATCTATTAGTGCCGAACTTTCGATTAATTATTTGAATTTATTTTGTGTTTTTACACTTTTATTTGTTTATTTGAATTTCATTTTAATTTTCTTTTTCACTATATAATCGATAATTATTCCAATAGCATACGTCGTTCTAAAAATTACATACGAGACTCTTCGCCATGTTCATCATCCCGAGTATAATTTTGCGGCGGGTGATGACATATGCAGAATTATGATTAAATGCGAATTGAGTCATGTTAGGGAGTGAAGGCTGAGACCTGGGAGTTGAAGGACACGTATTGCAAATACTTTTGACTTTTAGTTTTAAAACTTTCCATAACTTCAATAATTATGACTATTTTCCTGAATTTACTTTTTGAATCACTTTTGCTTATTAGAGTTAGTTAGCTTTTAGCGCTCGAACCGTTTGGTTCATTTTAATTTTAATAAGTACTTATTTTGTAGTTGAATTGAAAAACATATTTTTTTTGAAAATTAAATAAAACGTTTTAATGAAAGAAAAGTGTTTAAGTTTATTTTTAATAGTGGACTGGATCTGTAATTTAATAATTGAGTGAATTAAGTCCGCGATAGCGGCAAATAATATGTTGTGTGCATAGAGTGTGCGAATCTGAATCCGAGTAGGATTTATATGAACCTTTGAGTTCCCGAAGCGGAACACGTGCAGTGCATAGGCCGAATGGAAGCACTGCTTCGACAACAAATTTAGTCGTGATCTCCGTGATCGCGAACGTTTGACTAATAGTCAGTTCGACAGTAGATATCTCGCGGATCTTCGAGACCGCGAACATCCTAAACACCGAAACCATTGCAGCGATCTTCAAGACCACGAACCTTCCCGAGTAATCGAACAGTCGAGTATCAACAGTTGGGAACCTTCGGGAGCGCGAACATTGAGAGCGAGCTATCGGCGAGCGTAACCTTCGCGATCACGAACCCCAATGCAACCGAACCGACAGTTCGAGAGCTAATTGCCGACTCGTCAACGTGCTAATTAGCCCCCGTGTTAATTATTTGGCACATCTGGCTAAAACGGCACATGACATATTTACCGAAAATTTATTTAATTAACTATTTCTCCACAATCGATGGACTCATCTCAATGTGAATGGGATTCAGTGTTTTAGTATTGTTTGAATATTTCTACGATTTTCTCACATTAATTATAAAGCATATGAAACAAAACAACAAGTATAAATTATTATATACTGTATATACATTTTTAAAATAACTTGCTTAATTTCAACCGCCTATCAAGCAAATGAATTAATTGATCAATACAAAAATCAAAATATTTACACTAACATTGTAATCTATAGGCAAACGGCAATTCCAATTATTTCACCTCGCGCATTGATTTATCAAATGCATTAATAAATAACAAGATGAAAGATTTATACAACTAGTTGCGGTTAAAGAATAAAAGCAAATATTTTGCTCACAATATGAAATATATGATTAATTTAATAACAGCTAACAATAGCGATAGTATCGAAGCATTTTTGTGGTTAACCCGTATTAGCAATACATCGATTGAATGCAAAATCGTAATCAATAAGACATACATTAAATGCCCGGAAACAACGTTTTCGATCACTATTCATACGAATAGAGAGATAGGTTTTGAATTAAAATACTCTTTCAATATATTAAAAATGTATTCAAATAAATACAAAATACTTTTTAAACAAGAATTCCAATTAATATCTAATAGCTTTGATGCTTAAAAATTTTTCTTAATTATTTTTATATTAGCAAAAGTCAAAACCGCACTATTAGTACAAATTTTGTTGTTTTTTTGAAATTCTATTGCAAATATAAAAGCTCGTCTTATACAACAATATATTTTCATATCTTTTTACATATTTTCAAAATCTTATATTAGCAACCGTCTGTTGTTTTTATATTAGCAGAAGGTGAAATTATATATATACCTTTTCTTTGCTTACAGCCATCACAGCTATTAAAAATTACCAGATTAAAAATATCATTTTCACTATACTTTTTCAATATATCAAGCACATATTTAAATAAATACAACACTGTTTTTAAAGTTTATAAGTTAAGATTAAAATAATTATTTTTGCAATAAATAACACTGTTATAAAGTGTTTAACTAGCATGGTAATTCACAATAGTTTTGCCAATTATCCATTTGATTATTTACGTTATAAAATAGATGATAATCAAATTACAAACTTTGCAATCGACGCGTCGGTCTACAAATCGTTGCGCTCTTTTAATAACAAGCAATGCGTTAAACAAACGTTAAATTATTTTTAATTAAATTTATTACTGCCGATGCACATAAACTCACGATATACAGTATGTACGTACAAATAATAGTTTAATTAAGCATGTTTAATTTGCATCTTTGATAGGGTTGTGCGCTCCCTGCTTCCTTGGAATAAACTCCCGGGAGTCTGGGAGCAGGGAGGCTTTCCAGCTAATGCTTTTCAATGAGCTTACAAAAATAAACTCCCTGCGCCCACCACTGTTAGGCATTTGTTGCTTAGCAACTAGGTGGGAGTCTGGGCGCCGTGAAAACCCTAATCTTTGACAAACTGCGCGCACCGCTCGCCGACCATAACTGAGGCGTCATTTGTGTTGGCATTCGGTATAAGCGGAAACAGCGATGAGTCGCAGACCCGAAGCCGTCGGACGTGTTTGAGCCGAAGTTGCGGATCGACGACCACATCCATGCGATTGACGGCACCCATACGGCACGTACAGCACGGGTGGTATGTAGTGGAGAAAGTTCTTTTTAATTAAACATTCGATGCTTTCTCTGCACTCATATACGGGTCTATCCGTACAATCGTCGCAACCGATTGCACTGAACGGCGCGAACGTAACGTATTTGGCGACAGAAGTCGTGTCGACTATAAACAGCGCATAACTGACGGCATCGATGAGGTCGTCGTAATCGCGCGGATCGGCTAAAAACTGCGAATCAATGAGTGGCGGAAGTAATGGGTTCGCCGATTGCAGGCGTATTGTTCCCCGACTACGCAATCGACTCAATTGTATGCTAAGAATTAATTGTTTACGAACTATAAACTCAAAAATTATTATATTCGGCCAATCGGTGTTTGCGTTGTTTTTTGAACTAAAATACATTATATTTGTAGCAAATGTCGAGAGCGGACCGACTCTATGGAAATATAATAGTGCTAATTGAGCCCCACTGAGTACGGGTGCCGGCGGTAGTAGGTTTGGGTCCGTCTGCATAACAATGTTGGGCATCGGGTGATTTTGATAGTTTTTTTCCGACGGGTAAGTCGACGCGCACCGGTATACCAAGTTGTTTCAAGTGGTAGTGCTGTCCAATTCCCGATAACATCAAAAGTTGCGGTGTATTAATAGGCCCTATAGTTAATTTGTAAAATGATATAATATTTAAAAATATAGTAAATATAAACTATGTATATATTACCGGCGGATAAGACGACTTCCCGATCGGCGAACACTTTAAACGATTTGCTATTCTTTATGAACTCAACGCCAATAGCAGTCAAACCGTTGAATAGGATTCGGACGACAAGTGCTTTGCAGACGATATGCAGATTATCCGGTCGTGGGTTCGGGTCTATGTAGGCGTTGCCGACCTCTGACCGAAAGCCTAGAGTAGATATATATTTCTGAGCCGTCATATACCCGGTCTGGTTCGGGCCGTTTATATCCGTCGGTCGATAACCCAACTCTCTATAAGCGCCGTTAAAATAGTCGAATATTTTCGGAGGATTATAAGGAGTCGTGATCTGCACCGGACCTCTCGTCCCGTGAAACGTCGGGTTCCGGCGCACGACTGCGCGATCCGTATTGTTTTCGGACTTTTTGAAAAACGGCAGCACTTCGTCGTAACTCCAGCCGACGGCGCCGTACGTCTCGGCCCAGTCGTCATAACCCAATCGATTGCCTCTATTGTAAATCAAGACATTGTGTGACGAACTGCCGCCCAATGTCTTACCCCTCGTCTCGACTATCCGTCCGTTCGCATACTGTGCGCCGACTATCGCCTGCGGTTTGCTGTAGTAATTCCAAGAGTTATCGTCGCTAACAAGTTCATTAATGCCGGGAATGTCGTGTTGGAGCGCAGACTGCGCTCCACCCGCTTCGAGGAGCAGGACATTAGCGCTCAGGTCTTCACTCAGTCGATGCGCGACAACACCCCCGGCAGCGCCGGCGCCGACCACTATATAGTCGCACCGATTTCTCCATTGCGTTCGCGAAGCACTCATTTCGTGGATTAGTTGTCTTTGGGCTGTAATCCACGCCAGGGCTAGCATTCGATACGTTAGGATTGCAAACATTATTTTTTATATTAATTATTAATAAATATTCTTGTTATACAGTTTAAATAAATTATTATGTAATTAATACAAATTATCTACATATAATTCCTTGTTTTATTTTATCTCAACTAATTAATTATAATTTATATCTAAGTATTAATATACAACAAAATTAACATACTAGTAAGTTTTTAAATTTCTAATATTTTATTACATATGTTATTTCATCAATTTATCATGTTGCTGATCCGTACAGTAATTATAAAAATGTGGTTATTAAATTAATGTGTTGAATAATATGTATAGGCTGCATGTCAATGTCCCATGTAGATATCATAAATAATAAAAAGTCTCATTGACATTTAGATAAATAAATAAAAAACTAACTACATGGAATTAAACAAAAATATACTTTGTTCATAAATACGGCGCACGGTTTTCAGTCAGCAATATACTTACATTGTATTATTGCCCATAATATGTACGGATGTGCTGTTGGTTTGCAAATCCGTGTATACGGCGTAAGATCTTTGTTTTATTTTTAAGTGTCATTTCACCATGCTTAAACATTTTTGTTAAAACACTGTAATAAGTGCTTAAATAATCGGCACTATAAATAAATTTTATTCTTATTCTTTATTCTTAATAAAATTTTAATTAAATCTATATTGTTATTAAAATATTAATAATTACATTATATTTTTAACATAATAATAGTGTAATTAGTGGTGTAATAGTTTAATTAGTATAACGGTTTGGAAGTGGTAGTATTTGAGAAAACAATATCATACAACTCTTGATTATAATAGTTTATGCAATTAATGTGCGAGAGACGATCTATAGCAAGCGCTTTTCTATCAAGTAGCCACTTGTCTTTATCGTACCCACATATAACCGGATTGTTACTAATCATTAGACTATACGCGTAATCGGTGTTTAGAAAGCGGCCAAAAATCACTTCAGGAATATCGGTAATATTATTTTCACCAAGATACACGTCCATAGCTCTTTTCTCCTTGTATATATTCGACATGTTAGCACGACCAAATTGCTCCTGTGTAATCTTATTGCCCTGAATATTCATTTCGATATTCTGTTGCGACTTAACTTGAAGACTATTTTCTTCCAACTCAACAACAGTACCTTGATCCATTATCTGTAGATGCATTAAATCAAGTAGTTTGGCAAACGCATGACTTTCGAACATGGTAATTTGGTTAGCCGTAAGTACGATACTCATTAAGTTTGGAAAGTTATCGAAAGTTGTGGCAGTGAGCTTGTCAATTTTTTGATTATGTATGCTTAAATCTGTAAGACTTGATGACCCCTTTGATTGAAATATTTTCTTCTATTCATTGCCATTCAAATCAATACTTGCAATTTGGAGTACCGAGTCGATATTATCAAGGTATTTATTGTTGTAAATTCTCGCCTCGCCCGCTTGTCCCGTAAACGGAATGATCTTGTTACTTGTATTAGTAATAGTAATGTAGTCGACATTTAGGTCCGTAAGCATAGGTAAATAATTTTTTTTAACATTTAGTTATTATACTGTATATTAAATACATTATTCTTTTAATAATAATAAGTTTTATATAATTTAGCATTATAAATTTATATTGAAATATTGTTCATTTCTTTTGTAATAGTTTCAAATAAACTATAAATTAATATTAATAATTGTATTTTACCTTTGTACATTGTTGAAGTAATATGTCAAATAAGCACAAAAACAAAATTTTTAATTGTTAGATTATTTTTACTGTAAATATTACAATATGTTTATAAATATAAAAATTTTAGTATTTATACAAAATTTTAATCAAGATAATAAATATGGTGCATTTTCAGTACAGAATATTGATAATAAAAAATATATTTTGTTAAGTTTCTCCAATCTATAATAAATAAAATTTATCTATAAAAGTGCAAGCTTTACTGATTATTAAAAAAGTGCATAGATTAATAGATTAATTTGGATTAATAAATTTACAATAAAAATATATATGGTTTATTTTAAAATAAAAATACTTACGTGCTTATTTTATACTGTTTATCTACATAACTTATTAACATTTTACATTTACATTTATAATAATTAGACAATCTACGAAAGGGGATTTTAACTTTTAGCTCACGCATTTAGGCATCAGATTTACTTTTTTGATGGAACATTTTTCCCCAACAGCCATATTGAATTTATGTTAAAATAATAATTAAACCAATCTAACAAAATCAAATATGACAAGGTCAAATCCGGTAGTCGAATCTAAAAATCCGAATATAATAAAGTCGAATATAACAATGTCAAATATGACAAAGTCGAATATCATATATTCGATTATATCATATTCGACTGTTATATTCGACTTTGTTATTTTTAATTTTATTCAATTGGCTTAACAACTATCTTAATAAAAATTCAATATGGCTGATGGGGAAATATGTTCCATCAAAAAGGTAAATCTGATACCTAACTGTGTGAGCTAAAAGTTAAGATCCCCTTTCGTAGATTGTCTAATAATAATATAATGAATTTAACAAAAAATTGAATAATGTATAATGTTTTAATGTATAATATTTAATAAATATATTAAAATAGTGATAATTTTTACCTTTTTTAGTCTCGAATTGAGCCAAAGCCGACATTATGATTATGATTGCAAAAATACAAATATAATTATGGCAAAAATAATAAATATATTACCCTAAAATCCCGTCGATAAGCCGCGGCTTATCTATTGAAATAACTTGAAATTTTGGCAAAAATCGAATTTGGCTTATACATAGGTTAGGCTTATACATGGGAATAATTTATTTAAATCACTCATTTTTGATCATGATAATCTCAATGCAAACTTAGCATAACCTTAGTTTATATAAAAATAACAAATAATAGAGTAAATGTTATATGATAATAGTTTGAACGATTTATTATTAAATATTTTCTTATTTATTTTATATTTAAATATTTTTATTGATAATTAAAATTAATAAATAAACGTTTGATGTTAAATTTTGCCTATTTTAAAATTAGTTGACATATATTCTGTTTTTATTGCTAAAATGTATTATAATCTTTTAATTTATAACTAATAAACAATTTTATTAATTTAAATTTGTTAAATGGTATGCAGGTCTAACAATATATTAAGCTTTTGTTGCTTATTTGATAACGAATTACTTGAAATAGACGTTAAATCATGTGTATTATTGTGGAATCTATAATACAATCTATAATGTTTTAATTAATTAATACAGTATAACACTTATATAATATTTATTTTGTTTATGTTAATTTATAAGTTGTATAAAATTGATACTAATATGATCAAACTAGGTATAAATTAACATGATGTTTACGTATTTTATGTATTGTAGTATTCGGCTTATACACGGGTTCGGCTTATCGGCGGGATTTTAGGGTAACAATAAAATGAGTATTGGCAAATTCAAAGTAAGCTTACAGGTATAATGCGCCACAATATTCCACATTATTTTGTTATGATAATTAATTACGAATATAATTGCATTAAATTGCTTAGAATAACTAGTATAATTTACACTGTTATTTTAAAATTATTATCATTATAATTTATTTCTTAAATTGAATAATATATTATAAAATAAGAGTCATTAGCACAATAAATTAAGTATGACTAATTAAGAGCCATTAAGTAAAACTAATTATTTACAATATTGTCCACAAATTTTTATTTGACTGTTGGCAAATGTACATTGCTAATAATGAAATGTGATAAAAGCAATTCTTGAAAATAGTTGCAATTAAAAACATTTGCTATTTATCGGCAGAAATGGCAAAACTATGGACGCATTCAAGTGTTAAGAGCGAAGTGAATGCGTTTGTAGTGTTCATTAAGACAGGCCTTCCGTTTGAATCGCTTTCCGCAGTCGTTGCGATCGCACTGAAAGTCGCGTCAATTCGAGTGAACGCTCAGATGTGAACGTAAATCGCGATTGGTTTTAAAACTTTTAGCGCATTCACTGTAATCGCACAGAAATGGCCTTTTGTTCGAATGCCTTGTTTTCAAATGTCGACTAAGACTCGACTTATCGGCAAATCGTTGCTTACAATCGCTTTCAATGCATTCGAATGTTTTGACTAACATATGAATGCGTTTATGACTATTCAGATCTGATTTCCGTTTGAATCGCTTTCTGCAGTCGTTGTGATCGCAGCGATAGTTGCGTCGATTCGAGTGAACAGTAATCTGATGTACGTTTAAATCGCTTTTCGTTTTAAAACATTTATTGCAATCACTGTAATCGCAATTAAATGCCCTTTCATTCGAATGTTTGAATCGATAGTGCATTCGAAGCCACGACGGATCGGCGAATCGTTTCTCACAATAGGTTTCTTTGCATTCAAATGGTTTGACTCCGGAATGAGTTAATCGATGTCTCGATAAATGGCTTCGAAATCGGAATCTCTTCAGACATTCATCGCATCGAAAGTCGCGTCCATTTAGTGATTGTTTTCGACAATCAGTCGAATCACTCGTCGATTGGTTTGCGTTTCGATTCACTCGACGAACGACTCGTTTGTCGTTTGCATTCGATTCACGAGTTTTGGCAGAAATTCGACACAAATTTGTGTCAAATCTCGTATTCAACGAATCGAAGTCATTAGCAGAACTCGAATCGCATTTCACAACATTTTCGGACAATTCGTTCATTTTATTCGATAATTCACTCAAACTATTCAATCGTTTATATACTTCGAATAATTTACTCGAATTTCTAATCAGTTTATCGACAAAACCGTTCATTGAATTCATAATTCAATCACTAATTCAGTTAACTATTGATTCGAACAGTAATTATTTGAGAATTGAATTGAAACTAAATTTAGGAATCGTTTCGAACTTCTAATTAGAACTCAAAACAGGTGTCAATGCATACAATACACAGAAAGCGTTACTTATTTTTGAGAAATTACGCACTTTTTCAAAAACCCAAACAATTTTTTCATTTTCATCGATCTCTTCCCTATATTACTGTACATTAGTTCTGAATGAATACTAATTCGCAAACTCGAGTCGAATGCAAACGTCTGACTATTGACTCAAAGTTGAGAAACTGTTTCGATAATAGAACTGAACATCACATCAGTCGCCGACACATTGTAAGCGAACTGTCAGTTCGAAAAAACTTTGCGTTTGCGGACTACCAGTGCCGGCGCCGGTACTACCGGTGCTATTGGGAAATATCCATAGAATTATAAATTATATGAGAATTGAGTCGAAATTTCAATATTTGAAGCGATCACTCAATTGTAGTTTTATACTGAAAACCCGAGTAGTTATGGCCAGGGATTAGATAATCGGAGCGAAAGTCTAATCGTTTTGAATGAAAGCATTGATTGAATGAATCGATTGATTGGTTTTGAATCCGAGTCTGTATTCACTCGAAACGACTCGAGAGTCGAAACACTCGTCATATCCGGTACAGCACTGAAGGCATTGTCTCAAAACGTTCTCAACTTTGACTCAATGTTCAGATTTTACACTCGACTTGAGTTCGTAATTTGGAATTTATTCACAACTACTGTATAGATATAATGATCTCATATCCATGTAAATGCTTATGAATTTACACATAGATTACTGCAAATTGTTATTAGATTTATGAAAAAGGGATGGATTACTAAGATATCGTAACACTTTCTGTGGATTATATGCATTGACACGCGTTTTCAGTTCTAATTAAAACGAGTTCTTAAGCATTGAATTGATTTTGATTTCAATTCTCAGATAATTATCGTTTGACTGAATAGTTAAGTCAATTAATGATTGAATTATGAATTCAATTAATAGTTTAGTCGATAAACTGAATGAGAATTCGAGTAAATTATTCGAAGTCTATAACCGATTGAATAGTTTGGATGAATTGTTTGACAAAGTGAACCAAATATCGAGAAATGCATTCACTTTTGATTCGAGTCTTTCCAATGAATTAATTAATAGTTTTAACACAACTTTGTGTCGAATTGACGGCAAAACTCTCGAAGCGAATGCAAATCAATCGGCGAATGATTCGAATGAACCGATTCGTGAATCGAATGCAAACGACAAACGAGTCGTTCGTCGATTTCGAAGCCGTTTATTGAGTCATCGAATCACTCACTCGAATGTCAAGCGATTTGTTTGCAATCATCAGAACTGTAATAAACGATTCAAACAAAACAAACAATTGTCGCAACACTACCTGAGATGTCATTCGAGTGAAAAACGCTTCGAATGCAGTGAATGTGTGAAGAGATTCGGCACTCAATGCCAACTCAAACAGCATTCGACGACTCATTCCGGAGTCAAAGCATTCAAATGCAATGAAACGAAATGCGAGAAACGATTCGCAACTAAAGGCAAACTTAATGAACACTTCTGGAGATGTCATCGAAACTATCGACCGTTTCGTTGCGATTATAATAAATGCGACAAACGTTTCAAAACTAAATCGGAATTGAATTTACATAAGAGTATCGTTCACTCGAATCGACGCGACTTTATGTGCGATCACAACGACTGCGGAAAGAAATTCAAAACCAAATCGTCTCTTAATAAACATAAACGCATTCATAAGGGCGTCAAACGATTCGCGTGTAATCATAAAGACTGCGATAAATCCTTTCTCAATATGACGGAACTTAAAGCGCATTCCAAACGGCATTCAAATGCGAGAGACTTCGCGTGCGATTACAACGGATGCGATAAAAGCTTTAAAACGAAATCCGATTTGAAAGTACACGAGAAGTACTGTCACTCGAATCGACGCGACTTTCAATGCGATCGTAAAGACTGTGGAAAACGATTTAAAGGCACATCAGGTCTGCGTCAACACAAAGGCACACATCTGTCGGTCAAACCGTTCGTTTGCAGTCAAAGCGATTGTAAGCAACGATTCGCTCTTAAGACGAGACTTACCGAACATATGATCAGACATTCGAGCGAAAGGCCAATCAAATGCGAGTACAAGGACTGCGATAAACGGTTCAAAACGAGCGGCGATTTGCGATCACATCATAAGTTCATTCACTCGAATCGATGTGACTATCGATGCAATCGCAACGACTGCGGAATGCGATTCAAATCGCAATCGAATCTCAATCAACACATCAAACGCCATCACTTCGAAGCTAACGCTTGAATGTGTCGAATATTTTGCCATTTCTTTCAATTAATATTTTAAATACAAATATTGTTTTCGTAATTTTCATTGTTTTGTCTCATTTGTGTGAAAAATAACTATTGATATGCTTAACAAATTGATTAAGTTATACAATGTTTACATTGTTTAAATAAAAAGATGTCAACTATAATTAAATAAACATGTGTTCGATAAGATAGAACGATAGTTTCCAAATAACACAATTTTAATACCGAGATTGAATTAAAATATATGAGCTTATTTATAGCTTAGTAGAATAAATTGCATAAACTTTGCAAATAATACTTATTCATACTTTATCAATGATTTCATAATTTTGTAAATTAAATCAAAAGTTACAAATTTTAATTTTTAAAAATCTATTTTTTTATAAAGTATCAAGTATAATCAAAACAAATAATTTTAGATATTTTATAAATAGTTAATGTCATTCAAGGAATGCAAAGGTGAGCGTAGGGTTGACTTCTCGATCTTAAAGCTATTTTCTATCAATTCATTCAATTGCTATAAAGCATAAATATTTATTGGCTTAATAATTTATAAATTCAAGCTTAATTTCTAAATTAATGAATGTTTATTTTGTCATGTTTAATTATTTTTTAATAGAAAATAATTATGCACAATTAAAAATGATATTGTAAATATATTTTTTAAATTATGATTCAACATAAATTTACAATATTAATTAGCATAAGTACTTATTCAGTATAAACTCTATTAGCCATTTGTTGGCAACAAAAGTAAAAAGATATATTAGCTTAATTGATATTCTTGACAAAAACATTTTATTAATACATTACAATTTTTATTAAGCACTAAATTATTAGTAGACAAATATATATTACCTTGGAAATATATAAATTACAAATTGTTTTTAAGATAAATTAAATTTTATTACAAAATGAATAATCATGCTAATGTAACGAATCAATGTCGTAATATAGCTTGCATTTGTTTCTATTTTAAATATAAATGCAATAAAAATAGTGCAATAAATTAAAAAAATACTGCATAAATGTTACATGTATGCAATGAATAAATATAATTATATCTATATGATATTTAGAAAAGCGAATAATACAGATGGATCTTATTTTTATATTGATACGCAAATATTTATTGTAAAATAAGTATAATTTTATTGTGTTATTATACTTTATAGTACAATAATTTTCTATTCTAAATACATATTTATATAAATAATAAATTAAAATTTATGTAACTAAACTAATATTTATACCATACAGCGTGAATTTTATGTATGTGCCCAACAGCTATGAAGTAAAGGATACAGTATAGAACAATTTCAGTTGCCATAAAAATTTTGTTCAAGGTGCAATTGCTATTTAGCATGCTCATTCGATAGAGGGCATTAAAATAAACAACATTTGTATGAGAGATAAGTTTGCAGGGCGTATAGTTTACCCGCTAGAGGGCGCCAAAGTATTAAATTTCAAAGTCGTAATATATGACATATATACATCAAATCCAACTAAATCGACCATGCTGATTGTGAATATAATATCAGATTTGAGCTATCACATCAAACAAAAAAGTTGCACTTGATAAACTACAGAAACCATATATAATTTTGCTATAACTTAATAACTATTAAAGCTAGAGCATCTTAATGTTTACCATTCGACTCAGGATGCGTTTTTCAATTAGAAAATATGTATAATAATGTCAAGAATAACAATGGTTATTGTGAACGTTTAAGTCATCGCCCATTTAAACTTACACACATCTATTTATTACCTTGACAACAAACTTTGTTATGCTCGACATTATTATGCATATTTTCCAATTGAAAAAAGTATCCTGAGTCGAATGGTAAACATTAAGATGCTCTAGCTTTAATAGTTTTTAAGTTATAGCAAAATTATATATGGTTTCTGTAGTTTATCAAGTGCAACTTTTTTGTTTGATGTGATAGCTCAAATCTGATATTATATTCACAATCAGCATGGTCGATTTAGTTGGATTTGATGTATATATGTCATATATTACGACTTTGAAATTTAATACTTTGGCGCCCTCTAGCGGGTAAACTATACGCCCTGCAAACTTATCTCTCATACAAATGTTGTTTATTTTAATGTCCTCTATCGAATGAGCATGCTAAATAGCAATTGCACCTTAAACCAAATTTTTATGGCAACTGAAATTGTTCTATACCGTATCCTTTACTTCATAGCTGTTGGGCACATACATAAAATTCACACTGTATATCTGTATACGTTCATTGTCAATTAAAATATTAAAATAACAAGAATCAAAATGATGCATCAAGCTTATTTCCGACCAAGAGAAAAATCACATCAACAAGCGGATTTATTTAAACAATTTTATAAAAATAAAGAAAATTTAGTTTTATTATTGGCTATAATCGGATTTGTATGTCAAACCACTATATTGTTTATGGAGTACATGAGCGGCAAAACAGTAGTGAACACTCGTATCGATCGCTTGAAGTCGAGGAAAATACCTGCGATTACAGTCTGTTTCGCCACTACGACAGCGATCGGTGAATACGCGAACAGATTCACAGAATATCGCAGTACTTATAAGAAAGATAGTAATGTTGTCAACAATATATCAGCAAATATTTATTTAAATCAAACATCAAATAAAATATTAATTAATAAAAAATTTCAAGATTTATACATGCATAAAAATTTAATAATAAATAATATATTTAATTTGTATAAAAACTTATATTTTGAAGTTGATAAGTTTAAAATTAATAAACACTTCTATTCTGCAAATAATGCAAAATATTCTAAGTATTTTATTTTAATAAATAATAATTTGCATATGTGTTCTACCATGTTTACTAAAATAATAAACTCTACGGAAAACTTCTGGAGTATTCAAATTATTCTAAAACAAAATAACTTATTGTTTTTGCAAAATCGGAACAAAAATCAATTATTAGTTTCAATTCATTCGACCGAAGATTTTCCTAATTTTTCTAATAATGAAAATTACGTTCGAATAACGTTTGGAATTTATAAGTTAATTACATTCAATACAATAATAACCCGTCGATTGCCGCCGCCGTATGAAAGCAATTGTCGTTCGTATGCGTCGGACGACAGCTATAGTCATATAAATACGAGAAGTGATTGTATTTATAATTGTGTTGTTGAAAACACACAGAAACTCTTGCATCTTAACTGTATCCCTCTACAGTCAAATATAATTTATCAAGAACGATATTTTAAGTTAAATGAGACATTTTGCTCTAATATAAGCTTACCTAAATTTTACAATAATTATCATGACAAAATTACCAAACTATGTTACACTAGATGTGCACCAAGTTGTTTCGAAACGCGTTATATATTCGACATAAAATCACATGATGATTATATCGGTTCACGATACTCGGATAAAAGCATACAAGTTTTGAATATTTGGCATAGCAAACAATTTGACGTGATAATTAGCCATGCAACAACATTAAATTTTATGCAATTTATGTTACAATTCTATGGCTTACTAAGATTTTGGCTTGCATATTCTGCGCTAAAGCTAGGTTATTTTGTATTAACAATTAGCAATAAAAACATTAAATATGCCAAGCACGTAAACCGCAACAAGTTGCATAGTGTATGGCTAAAATATGCATTTATGCTTGGTTGCATAATTGTCTTTTTATATCAAACTATCATGTTATTATGTGCATACTTTAAACGGCAACCAATAGTATTGATACGAATCGAACGAATCAAATACCCGACACTACCGGCGATTACCATATGCTTTCCTGTATTTCTAAAAACTAGTGACTTTAAAAATTATTATCCAAATTATACAATGTATTTAAGAAATAAGCGAGATTATTTTAGCACATATGAGTTTAATGATTTGTTACAAAAAACTGATTTAATATTAACTAACATTTCAATACAAAAATTATTCAATAATTTCGGTTACAATCCGTTCAACGCATTGAACAGCAGTTCATACGTTCGAGTGATTGACGCAAATAATCAACAATTCATTGACAACTCGCCCATAGAATCGCATTCTTTTTATTTTCAAAGCCACAAATGTTTTACTTTCTTTAGCGCATTAAATCAAACATGGCAAAATTTGGCAATAGACTGGCGTAGATTTGAAATCAGTATAATGCATAATCCAAATTGGTTTCCGTATACATTGTATTGGAATAGTAAAAAAGCAAGTGCTTTATACGTATCGGTGCATAACCCGAATAACTTACCCTACTCATCGTACTATTCCGTTAAAGTAATATCTATGGGTTTTAATACAAGCATTGAATTCAATGAAATACAAACGAATCGATTCGCGAATTATGCGACCGATTGTCGTACGTATGCGACGGACGGCGGCGACAGTCGCGTCGAAACCCGAAGCGATTGTTTTCTCAATTGTTTTATCAAGAATTTGAAACAACAGTGTAAACGCAACTGCATTTTACAAATGTCTAAATTATTATTACGAAAAGAATTTTATGCAAATAATTTTGAAAAATATTTTTGTTCATTAAATTATATAGATTTAGTAAAATGCCCAATTAACACTTATGCATCGAGAATGGATGTGTGCAAAGAGTTATGTCCTATCGATTGTTTGGATCGATTTTACAACTTTATAGTTAGTGGTCGTAAGCTGTTGTCGAGAGCGTCGATGAGCGCCGGTATTGTCGTCAGACATAACCGCTTTCCGGATCAGCTCATCGAACACTCGCCGCAAATCACTTTTATAGCTCTTGTGTCGCAATTATCGTCGCTTTTCGGTATTTGGTTTGGACTTTCAGTCAGAGGTGCACTGTTTTCACTGATTAATTTATTTTAACCATCTTATTTTGTTTATTGTGTATTAATGCTACTATTATATGTATTATTTATAACCATATTTATTATTTTATTTATTATTATTATATTGTAACTTGAAAATTTTTTAATTAAATAATTATTATTTCTTTTATGCATTTACATTCTAAAGTAATAATGAACAGCCTAAAACTGTTTAAAATAATAAAATATTTTATTTGAATTTTTATTGTAAAATAAGATAAGTATGTAATAATAAATGTAAACCTAATTGTTTTAACATTAACTGCATATTTGAGTGAATACCAAGTATAGATTTTGGTAATTCATTTCAGTTAAACTGGCTACATTTTTAACTGTGGCATAAAAAACAGATTTTATATTTAAGCATGTGCCGCAAACATTTTTACATCAAGCTTCTGTGGCTTGAATAGATTTTAGCTTGCATTCTCAATGTATAGGCTTGTTATTTAATAAAACTATTAAGCTATTAATCCAAAAATTATTATATAACCGATAAATATAAATGATCACAAAAATACATTATACTTGTTATTTGTTTATTTGGATTTATTTATCAAACGTCGAGAATATTTTCGCAATACCTGTCGCGTCGGACAGTAATGTCGACGCGAATGGAAACAAACAAATACTCGACTATACCTGCGATTACTACATGTTTTCCAACGTTTATAACAACTGCAGATATAATGCGAATATTTCCACAAATATAGTAATCTTAACACGTCTTAATCTCAAAGATAGTAAAACAAAATAGGTGAACTACAAAAATGTTAAGTTTACTTCTAATTATAAATTCGAACATTGGAGTCGCTTAGTTTTTGGGTGTACTAAATATATTAAAATGAACTTGATCAAATAAGAGTTGAAGTGATTTGCAGAAATAGTAGCGCGATTCCGATTGCGAGCTATACGGGCCGACTATGACATTCCAATTACGGCCGTCGGTGTCGAGTATATGCGAGTCCTCGAGTCGAGCGAATAGATTATCGCCGATCGCGTCGTAATCGTCGCAGTTCTGGAGCGAGGCTTTGCATAAATCGATTATATGATTGCGCCTTCTCTTCGACACATTCTCTCGACTCAGTATTTCGTAGCTATCGATGCGATTCCGCGCCATTAGTATCGTTTGCAACACATTCTGAGCGTTAAAATACAAATTAAATCATAAAATATCACTAAATTATATATAAGATTAAATTTAAGTTATATATCACATTATTTAAAAATTTCTAATTTTATATTATAAATATGATATATTTAAATAGTTACGTTTAATAATAAACAAATATACTTTGCAATTGTATACTTAATATAGGTTAATTAATTTGTTAATTAAAAAAAATTTAATTAAGAATGTAAAAGTAAAAAATTAATAAACAAAACATTTATTAGCATTTAATAATAAAACTTAATTAACAACCTGTGGATTGAATTGGCAGTTCAGCACATGTGCGGCCACTTCTCCTATTTGTAGTGCCGTTTGACAGCCGTTGGCCGCGAATACGCAATCGATTCGACGCGTCTTTGCGTTCCGCAACTCCGCCGACAACTTCTCGATTTGCGTGTCTTTCGCGCGATTGTCGGCTATGAGAGCGTCGATGCAATTGTGTTCGACATTCGCCGCATAAGTAATGCTACACTTCTCGCACTCTATCGGAAGTCTGAATTTACAGCTCATCTCATGTGTTGCTAAATCTTCTCGTCGTATGACATCTGGACAGCCGTTCGTCGCGTATTCGCATTCAATGTGCATAGTATTCAGTAAATTGACAACAAGTCTCGGAGCGGGGTTTAACCACTCGTATCGAGCGGTTACTGATCGTTGGGACAGTCGGTGTTGTCGGTCAGCCACTCGTGAATACAGTAGTTAATGTAATAAATAACAGTAACTGCATTCAAAATATAATTGAATTCAGAAAACTAACCAAGATTATTTCTACAATAATCATGGTAATAATTTTAATTAAAGTGAACAAGACATAAGTAAGAACAGTACAAATGCTTAACATTTAAACGTACTAAACACATCAAACTGAACTTGGTCAAAAACGATTCGGATAAACGTGGGCGCATAGTAGCCCAGGTATGTTCGAGCGCTTGTCGGGCCGACTATTGCAATCCAATTGAGGTTATTATGCTTGAGTTGACTCGAGTTCTGCAGATAATCCGATAGATTAGTGCCGATCGTATGGAATGCGTCGAAGTGCGAGAGCGAAAATTTGCACAGGTAGATGAGGTGTCGGCGCACTTTGTTCGACACATTCCGCTCTTGAAGCACTTGCCAGTTATAGTCTATATCTATCCGCGCCGTTCGTATCATTTGCCACGTATTCTGCCCAATGAATACACAATTAGATAAATACAATCGTGTTAAAATCGTAATTTATAATATACACTGTATTGTTACAAAACATTTGAATACTTTGAAGCAAATGAGGCATTATTAAATTACCTATAAACATTATTTAAAATTATATATATAATAAAATTACCGGTAATAGTATACAGTAATTAATTATAATTGTTTATTTTTTACTTATAATAATTAATATGTTATGTATTGTTAGAATAATTTCAACTACCGTCGGGCTGTACTGGCATTGAAGCACATGTTTGGCCACCTCTTCAATTCGTACGGTCACTGGACAGCCATTGGCCGCGAATTCGCACCCGATTCGAGGTATAGTCGCGTTTAGCAGCTCTTCGCGTAGCTTCTCGTTGTCGCGCATCAGAGCGTCGATTCGATCCATATTCGCCGCATAAGTGATCCGACATTTCGAGCACTCTATCGGAGCCCTGTATTTGCAGCTCATCTCATGTTTCGATAACTCCTCTCTCCGAAGCACTCCTTCACATCCGTTTGGGTTATATTCGCATTTTATGCGCATATTATTCAGTAAATTGATAACAAGTCTCGGAGCGGGGCTTAAACCACTCATATCGAGCGGTTGTCTATCGTTGGGACAGTCGGTGTTGTCGGTCAGCCACTCGTGAATACATTGTTCGCAATACGTCTGTCGACAGCATTGAGTGACGACTGGATTGACGAACACTTCCAGACATAGACCGCACGTAAACTCATTCAACGCATCGGCAGTGATGTCTACAAATCGCGACTTTTCTATTCGTGTCATTGGCGACAATAGACTGCAATAATAAAATAAATGGTTATAATATAGTAATAAAATAATAATTAAATTTATATACCAATTGTATATAACACCAAAATTATACCAAAGTTTAAGTACACTGTTTATTAGGTTATAAAACCTAAAATCACACACAAGATATGATGGATAGCAAAACAAGATATGTAATATTTCAAAGTACCAAGTATACTTTATAATAAACTAGCTAATAGTTTGCATCAAATCAATAACTGAGTTTGCTAAGTAACTTAGATTTTAAACTATAATCAACTGCCGGTGCAAACCGTACTACAGCTAAACCGGTTACTGTCTATAATACGAGAGCACCGGATGTCCTGCCCGAACATCGCTTGCTATCACCGATTTGATTGTCCGCACCAGTAGTACCACTCCTTCAACCGGTGCGACCGCTGTCTTCGCGAAACACATCCGAAGGTGTGTTCACTGACGATCGCACCGGTAAACGAAGCACATACGGCCGGCAAGTCTTCGGCCAACACAGTAATAGCATTGACACCGATAGGCATATAGTGCTCTCAACTCGTGTTTCGCTTTAATCGCAAATCTAATCATTAGATCGCAGTTCGCAGTCATTGACGAACCGATCGATCGATTCATTCAATCAATGCTTTCATTCAAAACGATTACACTTTCGCTCCGATTATCTAATCCCTGGCCATAACTACTCGGGCTTTCAATACCAAACCTATCTGTCTATGGGTTCCAAATGTCAACTCAGACTATGCCGAGAGGTATGGCTTATCGGCGAATAAAACCGCAATTTATTACAAATCGATTACCTTTTGTGTCAATTGAATGTTTCTCCAATAGCACCGGTAGTATAGGCGTCGGCACTGGTATTACGTAAACGCAATGTGTGTTTGAATTGTCCGTTCGCTTACACCGACGGCTAATGTAGAGTCTATTTCATTGGTAGTACTGGTGCTGTAGGTCTGCGCCGATTACCCAATGGTTAGACTGAATGCGTGAATCGAAACCATTTTAGAGCCAAAACACGTCATAAGCGGTACAGCAGTGAAGGCATTGCCGACAATACGGACTCAACTCAGGCGTCGATAGTCAGACGTTTGCGTTCGAATAGAATTCGCGACTTATTTATAATTCACAACAACTGTACAGTAATAGTGCGAAGGGATTGATGTAATTGACATTGAGTTTGAACACAGTTTATAGTAAATTGTTATTTGAGTTATGAAAAGGGATTTTATTTTCAATAATTCGTAACACTTTGTGTGGATTATATGTATTGACACGCGTTTTGAGTTTGAATTAAAATAAGTTCTTAAGCATTGAATTGATTTTGATTTCAATTATTGTTCGACTGAATAGTTGAGTGAATTAGTGATTGAATTATGAATTCAATTAATAATTTATTCGAAAAACTGAATCTAAATTCAAACAAATTATTCGAAGTCTATAACCGATTGAATGGATTAAATAAATTGTCGGAAAAAGTGAACGAATTGACGGAAAATGTTTTCACTTCTGATTCGAGTTCTGATAAACAATTGATTGGAAGTATTGACACAAATTTGTGTCGAATTGACGGCAAAACTCGTGATTCGAATGCAAGTCAATCGGCGAGTGTTTCGACTGAATGCCGAAAGCGATTGCAAACAATGCGCCGAAACTTTCGATGCAATCGATGTCCGAAAACGTTTCGAAGCAATTGATGATTCGTACGGAAAAGAGAGGAAAAACTTTTTTACAAAATTTTCAGTTAACATGTTTTAGACTATTTATAACGTAAATACAAATTACGACAATATATAATTACTATAACTAATAAACTTGTAAGAAAGTTTTTCCTCTCTTTTCCGTACGATTCAACAATTGGTCTCTCAGTGAACACAAAACGATTCATTCTGAAGTCAAAGCATTCGTTTGCACTCATAATGAATGCGATAAACGATTCAAACGAACGATTTATTTGTGTAAACACATCCGTAGATGTCATTCGAGCGAAAAGGCATTCAAATGCACTGAATGTGTGAAGAGTTTTGTCACTCCATCTGAGCTAAAGGCACACCAATTGACTCATTCGGGAGTGAAAGCATTCAAATGCAATGAAACGAATTGCGAGAAACGATTTGTTCGGAAAGACTATTTGTCGCAACACATTCGGAGACGGCATCGAAACGAACGGCCGTTTTGCTGCGAGTATAGGGAATGCGATAAACGGTTTGTAACGAAACGCGAATTGAGTTCACATCAGAAGTACAATCACTCGACTCTTAATAGTCATAAAGGCATTCATATGGCAGTCAAACCATTCGCTTGTATTCGAAGCGATTGTAAGCAACGATTCGCTCATAAGTCAAGTCTTACCGATCATATGAAAAGACATTCGAATGAAAGGCTATTTAAATGTGAGTACAAGGACTGCGATAAACGGTGTAAAACGAAACGCGATTTGTGGGCACATCTGAAGTACATTCACGCGAATAAACCCGACTTCCGCTGCGATTATAAAGAGTGCGAAAAGCGATTCAAAACGGAACGGCAGCTGCGGATTCATACGCGCGTTCACTGCGGACTCGAAGTATTGGTTTGCGA
The DNA here is from genome assembly GCA_034697605.1 of Metabelba pulverosa. NCBI lineage: Eukaryota > Metazoa > Arthropoda > Arachnida > Sarcoptiformes > Damaeidae > Metabelba > Metabelba pulverosa. The sequence goes on along the minus strand of JAQIXC010000275.1, from coordinate 4,784 downwards.
TTATCCCGATTGCGAACGACTCTTCACTCAGACGGGGAATCTCAAGACACACCTGAAAACGCATTCGAATCGGCAATAGTGTTGTCACGTCTAGTGCTTCGAATAATTGTTGCTTTTTATTGGAAAATATTCTTTTGTGTATTCTTTGCAAATTTAGTGCTGATTTAATTTAATTCATTTGTAACCCATTATTTGTAATCCAATTAAATTTGTTAAAAATCGATTGTTTTTTACTGATTAATAGTTTCGGAAATAACTAATACAACACTATTCGGACCCACAGTCCGAACCAAATGCCGAAAAGCGCCGACAGATTAGACACCAATGATATGAATGAGATTAGCGGCGAGTGTTCGATGAGCTGATCCGGAAAGCGGTTGTCAGACTAGACCGGCGCTCAGACTTTCCCGATAGGGCTTTGCTTTTACTAATTACCAAATAATGCGAATGAAAACAATTATTTACATTAAATCTATTTGAAAATATAATATTCTACATTTGAGATTATTAGAATAAAAAATTATTTTATTAGTTAATCAAATTGAATTGAAGATAATAAATTATTTGCAGTTTTTAACATATATTATTAATTTATCAGAATATAGTACTGTATTAACCTATATGCACTAAAGCTGATAAGGGCATTTTTATATTGTTATAATTTGTAATTATATTTTTATATAAAATCCATATATTTTATGAACCGCTATTAATTTAATGCGATCAGCTCAGCTAATGCGCATGTAATTAAATTTACCGCAATAAAGTTTAATTCATTAAACTTCTTTAATATTTTTCATATAAAGACATATTTTAATACATAGATTAAACATTTTAAATGAACATAAAAATAAAAACAATTGTTTAATAAAATAAAAAAACAAAGTCGCTTTAACTTAACTTTGAATTATAAAATTTATTATATATATAATATTATATACGTTTTTATATGTTTCATTTTTAATAATATTTTACGCAAAATTTTATAATATATTAAAAAATAGAAAATATGCAATCGCTTGATATTACTAATTAAGTAAACAATTTTGAACATTTATATTTACTTGAACTCTTTATGTAACATTTATGATAATTAATCGAACTCCCAAGGGGTGCTATAAATTGTAATTTCAACTTCATCAAATAATAATACAAGATATTCATTAGAAAAGTAGCGAATATATGTGAGTGAATTTTGTTCTTGCACAATAACATTCCAATTAAAATCCTTATCAAGTTGATTTGATGATTTAAGCATGCTGTGCAAATAACCGCCAATTCTCTTATATGTGTCAAAGCGAGAAATAGAGTCTTTGCACAAATGGATTAAATGTTTGAATCTTTTGTTTGGCATGTCGCGATTTAGTATTTGTATATTAGTGCAATTGCGAGCCATGTCTATCAAATCCTACATATTTTGTGCAAAATAAATATATTTAATATTTTAAAATTTTTCATATTCCAAAAATTTTTAAACATATAAAAAATTTCAATTGTTTAATAATATGCTTATACTTTAAAATATTTATATTTTAATTTAAGTTAAAATTTACAATAAATTATAATTATAAAAATTAGATTATGTTAATTAAGTTAACTCATTTATAATTGTAAATATTAATAAACAAATAAAGTGCATAATAATTTGCTATCTAATAAAAATTTTGACTACTTAATGCAACTTTGGTGGCCATCTTAATACGAATTATCAATAGATAATTTATAAATTAGGAATTTATAATAAAATATAAAATGCATTATACAGATTGTTTAACATTTCATTTAAGATTAAAATGTGTAATTAACCTACCAATTCACACGCCATAATTGGATTGAATTCGCATTGAATGACGTGTTTCGGCAATTCCTCTGCCAGTGCGCTCACTCGGCAGCCATTCGCAGCGAATTCACACCGAAATCGACGCGCATTTATATTTTTCAACTCTTTCTTCAAAGTCTCCATTTCGGCGCAAATTGAGCGATAATTTGCATTTTCGCGATTAAATTGCGCAAGTTGCGTTTTGGTTTGTGCAAGCTCAGTGTCCAGTTGACTGCGCATTCGCTTCTCGTTTTGCAATACCACGTTTAATTCATTGCAAGCATTGCATTTACCGATTTTATTTGAGCTTCTAAGTTTAACATTTTCCAACTCTACCTTGATTGTTTTCAAACTCAATGCTAATTCCGAATGATTTACGTTTGCGTTTCGCAACTCTTCGCGCATTGTCTCGATTTCTAAGCATTTGTTGCGATTGTCGGCTCTGAGAGCGTCGACGCAATTGTGTTCGACATTCGCGTCGATATCTAAACCACATTTACAGCACTTTATCGGAGGTTTGAATTTACAGCTAATCTCGTGTTTATCTAAATCCTCTCTTCGTATGACTTCTCGACAGCCGTTTGATTCGTATTTGCATATAATTTGCATATTATTTATAAAATTCAGTACAACTCTCGGCGCCGGCATTAGCGCATTCTTATCGAGCGGTTGCCGATCGTTGGGACAGTCGGTGTTGTCGGTCAGCCACTCGTGAATACATTGTTCGCAATACGTCTGTCGACAGCATTGAGTGACGACTGGATTGACGAACACTTCCAGACATATACCGCACGTAAACTCCAATAAATCGGCGGCACTTATGCCTACAATTCGAGACTTTTCTATTTGATTATTTAAACTCATTATAAAATTAATGAATACATAGTTTTAATATTAACTATTATTCTAATTTTATTTTATTATTATGCTAATAAATAATACGCATTATATATTTTATATGTTATAAAGAATTACGCCCTAAATAAATTGATTAGATTATTCTATTATCTTTAAAAATATTTTCTCATGACATATTTTCATTTAACTAACATTTGCATTAATTTATTCATTTATCTATTTTATTATACAGTATCTATACTTGAGATAAAAGCGAATTTCAATCATTCTGTTGCTAACGATTAGTTTTGGCATTCTAAATTTCAAATATTTTTTTGCTGATTATTCTAATTTATGTTTTTAATAATTAAATTTATATACATATTTATAAAAACATTAATTTTAATGTGTTTAGTACCCTAAAGTTCCGTGGATAAGCCGCGGCTTATCTATTGAAAAAACTTAAAATTTTGAAAAAAGTAAAATTCGGCTTATACACGGGTCGGCTTATACATGGAAACAATTTATTCATGTTTTTAAAATTCTAAACGGTCTTCTTCGGGTTCATTGCTTTCAGCCCAGTTTACATTTCCACCAAAGCCTTACATTCGACTCATCAATACCGTAAATCTCAGCCACTGTTATTTTAAATAATATTTGCATCTATTCACAGGATTATCACCAGTAAAGCTAATTCTCTCCCCAAATAAGTTTACTAAAAGGTTAATTTTACTCATTTATTTTATGGTAATATTAAATCTTATTATAGTATTTGTAAAATTTTCAAATTTTAATAAAATAATTGATAAACTTATTATCATGTCTATAAATATCAGTAAATATGATAAACAATACAATGAGTTTATCAATTACTTTATTAAAAGTTAAAAATTTTACAAATAATAAGATTCATAATAATTATTATTTTAATTATTACTATAACTCAAACTAAAAGTTTAAGCAAATATAAATGAGTAAAATTAACCTGTTAGTAAACTAATTTGGGGCGAAAATTAGCTCTATGGATTATCACTCATTTTAAAACAATTTAAAATGTTATTAAATAATTAACTAATATTACATTTTACTCAATCACTCAAATTAACCTCACATTTTATACAAAATAACATTGAGTGACTAAATATTTACGTAGTTTATGTATTATAGTATTCGGCTTATACACGGGTCGGCTTATCTATAGTTAAATTTTACTTTGAAAAATTACTCAATTTTAGTCGATTCGGCTTATATACGGATCGGCTTATCCACGGAACTTTAGGGTATTTATCACAACGCCAGCCAAAATCATACTCACTACTCAACGCCAGTCAACCACAGCGTAATTCTAGTTATAATAGATAAAATACCGTCTATTTTAATTATGTGCAATATTAATGTATGGTTAAATTTTTAAGAACAAATTAGCTAGCAAAATTTTTAAAATCAAATTTTATGAATACTTTATAAATTCCCTATATAATGCAATTAATTAATACAGTATATCTTTTATAAATACCAAACATTTATACTATAAATGAAATAATATAACGAAATGTGTGTAAATTTGTGACTGCTTAAAAATTATTATAATATAATAATTAGTATGTTTGTAATTATTATTATTATTATTATGACAGCGCATGGTGTTTATATGTGTTTATTAAGAAAAAAATTAATAATAATATAATCTATTATTTCATTAAATAGTGTATAAATAGTTCCATTAGCTCTCGCGCCGACAGCCCTAACCAGAGTCCGAACAAAGCGCCGAAATTCGAAACCAAAGAGATTGCACTCATTTCCGGCTTATATTCGATCGACTGATCCGGCGATCGGTTGTGTTTGATATGAATGCGAAAACTCTTCCCATCAAACAATTTCGTTCTTTCGGGTTTTAAAATAACATCATAAAATGTTTCATGACAATTTTTGTGACAAATTCCATTGCAATACTGTTCATAGCTGTTAGTAAAAAAATATTTTATTTTGTCATGCACTGTTAAATTGCATAATAGATCAATTGATTTATCATGGTAATAATCTCTTCGCACAAAGTAGTTTTACCAAGAAGCCTTTTTAGCAATTTAGCTTTCTCATTTGAAAGATGTAATTAAAAGTCTAATTGTGC
>JAQIXC010000274.1:0-34428 GCA_034697605.1 Metabelba pulverosa | reverse complement strand
TTAAAAATTTGTCGAGTTTTCACACCTTAGTGCGAACAGACAGAGGCCAGACACGTACAGCAAAAACCAATGGCCCTGCCCCAGACCTCTCCATTGAATTCGCGCCAACGGATTGTCTGCGCGTTTGACCCTAGTATTCAATTTTGTTTAATACCCGAGCACTGCATTCACGCTCACAATTGAATGCGTTTTGATTTTGCAATTCCTTCATAAAAAAGCGAAGTCTACTTTATTTTTTAAGCTTGACAGTTTTTATTTAGATCCCCGCAAAAATGCATTTATATGCTGATACTTTCTAAGTGTTATGTTTTCGCTGGAATTTTATTTCTATGCATTTTTTTCTGCTTTATATTTTTACGTAGAATTGCCTAAAATTGTACAGATATTTATAGCATATGTTTTGTATATTTTTGTCGATATGTTTGTTTGGGGTTTGAAAACCGAAATTTGTTTTTTTTCGCTTTTAATGACTGTTTAATGCAAATTGTGTTTTAAAAATGAGTTTTTTTTTCTTAATTTTATTATGTTTTACGCTTTAATTGTGTTAATAGTGTTTTTGTGTTTAATTTTTTTTTCTAATTTTATTTCTAAATCCGAAATTAGATTTACATGGCAAAAACAGAATTAATTATGTAGCGATAAAACTTAATTCCATTAAATCTGCAAAATCTTGATATGCATTAAAAATATTCTTTTTTGCGAAAAGTATTAAAAATAAGACATTTTTTGATTAAAAATTTGAAACATGAGTTTTTAATATGTTAATATTTATTCGGTTTAAAATTAAAGTTTTTCATAAATAGATATTTTCGAAAATTTAATCAAACTTAGAAATAAAATTATATTTTAAATTTTGTTATACTGTATAAATTTTGAATCCAAAGTTTTTTGAAATGTTATTTTATCGTATTTTTCGAGAAAAAAACTGTTATTTAATTCACAACAAATCGTCTCGTTTTTCAGCATTACATTGAATTTTTATTACGAAATGAATAACATTTTAAACAGTGTATAAATTTTATTTGGTTTGAAAGTCGCGAAAATATTTCCTCATTTTTCGTATTCAATGTGAGTTCTTATTCGACTGTACAGTATGTTTACAGTTCTACACTGTATGTGAACTGTGTATTGAACTTTGTAACTGCAAAAATGGAACTAGTTAAAAAAGCAAATTTAATAGAAAACAAGAAAATAACATAAAATAAAAAATTTAGTTTTTTAAAATTGACATTGATCTTGTTAAGTTTATTACATAAAATTTTCTGACAGTTACTCTACGTTTTCTGAAATAACTTAATAGTACTGTGTATTTATCGCTTTAATACGACTAAAAATAATACAAATTTATGAATGCTACTAATTCATTACCATTTTCCAAAGAAAAAATACTGAAAATATCTTATATAAAATAAACCATAATATATTAAACCACTGATTAAACCGTACATAAATTATTTTTCTAGCAAGAAAGAAATATCTCAATGTAAATAATCGCTTGATTATCGGTTTCGAAATGTCAACCGAAAAATGGCATGCAATTTATTTAAGCGAGTGAAAAAATATACTTATTTATTTTTTTGTTTAGATTACAGTCATTTAGGAAAGTTAAGTGATCTTTGAAATGGTTGAGAAAAATTGTATCTTTGTGAAATGTTTTTTACACAAATGAAGTAAAACTCTTCATTCACTTTTTGTACAGTAAAATTTTTTTGTCGAAAAAGTGATATAATTAATGCGAAAAAATATTTTTCACTTCTAAATGGAAGCCAAGAAATTTTTTCTGTTGGTATCAATCATACGAAAAAGTTTAAAGTTTTGTGAAAATATACAGTGTATTTTCTTCTCTAAATCTAATCCATCATATTTATCGCAGCAAAAAAATAGTTAATATTTTTTTCGAAAATCTAGTTTTTCACACTTGAGTCTAATTGCTGTTATTACGCGGCCGTTGACCGGATTGTACATTTCTACCAAGATGAAATCGCGCCAAAAGTTTATTTAAATATCCAGTAAAATATTATTATTTGCTAAATAAACTGTTAGCGCAAATTTATCTTGGATAAAATAGAGATTACTGCAACTATGCTGTATATCTTTAGCAAACTGTACTAAAAATTGAAACATTTTATTTTGAAATGGTATAATTTTATTTTAGTATAATTTGGAATACAAGAAGTGTCGTAATAATTTTACTGTATAAGGTAAAACAAAGTCTATTCAACTTAATTATACAATAAATAAAATAAATATGTTTGTATAATAATAAGTTTAAATAATAAGTTAATTCATCAAATCTTGTCTTATTTTTACAAAGAAAGTTTATTACAAAATATAATCTTTTCTATTACTTTTATATAATAGCATTATAAGTACATAATTTACATAATAAGTTAAAATATCTGAATGTATTTTCAATTGCTACTAGTTTATTAATTTTTAATAAGTAATCACCAGTGGTTTTGAAGAATAATCTAATATAAAATTAACACAATCTCATTTTAGTCTATTTTCATCGAAGGTTATTATCGCGAAATAAATAGTTTAGTTTTCAAATGTTGATTTTTCTGCTCGAGCGCACTTTTATTTCTTACACCGTATGATTTTCGAATCTGATTCGTTCTTAGATGTGCTAATCAATCAATTTTTTTGCTATTATTTTTTACATTGCTATAAATTTTATAATGCATTTGACAGTCGACTGTAATTTTCGCAGTGAAAATGAATAACCAGTTTTAGACCAGATGTATCGCGCAATATACCGGATTAAATGAGCTGTGTATTATCTTACACACTTGTACTAAAGTAAAATTTCTACAGTATACATGAAAAAATATTAATTTGATATTGTTTTGTAAGCATGAGTTTGGTATTGTTCAATATGTATGAATAAAAACAAATTTATATTCACAAAAATATTTTATTTTTATTTTTAAAGTTATAACAAAAAATGTTTTATTTATGTGTTATTCGACTGAAATCGAAGATATTTTTAGAAATTTATTAAAATGTGTGAATAGAAGCGCAAAAATATTGTACTGTTCACTATTTATTCAGTGTTTATTTTATTTTTATTTGAAAATATAAAATAACGTATTTATATTCAATTCATTTTTTATAACTGAATAAATTTCTCAAATGCGAAGCAAATCCAGCTGTCTAGAAGTGGGTCATATTTGTTAACTTGTTTAAATTGAAAATAATAATTTTGTGTGAATTTAGAATTGTTTAAAATATAATAGATTTATATATTATTTTCTATTTTAAAAATTATATAATAACTTAAATACTAATTTATAACACGTTTAAAAACAAAATAGCAATAAATAATCCGTGTATTATTTTATTGTAAAAATGAAATTTTAGCATAAAATAAATCAGAATATAATTTCCAATGCATTAAAAAATCAAAACTTAATCCGGTTAAAACTTGCTAAAAGTTCTAATTCTCTTGTCAACAAAACGAAATTTATTTCATACAGATACAATACATAATAGATTTGCAAAGAGCTATTATTATTAGATTTACAATGGTGCTTCGGGCATAATAGAAATAAGAATACATATTAATATTTTTATATGCTCAAATATTAGCCAACCAAAATATACTGCTTATGAAATAATACGAGAGTGAAGTGCACTGTGCAATTCTGGGCTCCGTCTGTCTGCCACAGACTACATGTGCGTCTGACACCAGCACTTCGATCGCATGAGTGGATGAGCCCGGGATGAGAGTGAGCTGAGAGGGCATTAGATTATACAGTACAATATTAAAGAATATATAATAATTTAATAGAATCCCACCCATTGATTAGCATTTTGCAAAAATTGAACAGTGCATACGCACAGTAGACCATCGATTTGATTCTTATCAAAATTTTAATTTGAAAAAAAGTTGGCATGCAAATTTTGCATCTGTTTGCAAACAAAATGCTTGCTAACCATCAATTTCTAAAGTGGTTGATAGAAATACATTTGAAATTATAATTAAGCTGTTTAATTTTGATTTCATGATAAATTCTACAATAAATCTAATGTACATTTGTATTGAACATATCAGAAATAGGCATGATAAAATGTTACAAAAAAAGTAACATAAAAATAATCTAAAAGTCTAAAAGGATACTCGCCTATTTTATCCGTACATGTCTACAACGCTTAAATTTGCAATAATTCAATTAGTTTAAAATTGATAACAATGTCTAGTTTAATGCACCATTACTACATCATACTACCTTGAACGAAAATCTATGTTGCACAAACGAAATCAATTAATTGATTAAATGGATTGGCATTGAGTGCACAAATGTGTACACTGTATAAGTTATTGCATAGGATCTCTACAATAAGTAATGAATGGTAGAGTTGCAAAATCGATTATAGTCTAAATATTTTATTAGCTAGATTAAATTCGTGAGGCAGATTTTTGTATCAAGTATAAAAGAGGCAATTGGGGAGAGGGCTGGAAAACAGACGGATATTCGCTTGTAATACCTTGAATTGTTTCTTTTACCGAACTATTAGAGACGTACTTACTGTGATAGTATTGTTTAGTATTTATAAACAATAAGTACGCCTCTAATAGTTCGGTAAAAGAAAACCTACAAGTGATAGCCGTTTGTTTTCCAGCCGACTCCCCAATTGTTCTATTCGTTTTCAGCGATGAAAAATTAGCAAACTATATTTCGCCGCTAAGAACTCGTTTGGGAAGCGAATATTATACTGTGTATTAAGTTATTGATCGAAAACGATAGGCTTATGAGAAGCGATAGCGCTATGAGCGTCGAGACTGAAGTGTGAAATAAATTATTTTTATGTCGATTCCAATGCTCTCTCAGCGCACATACCCTACACATGAGGTGATAGACATTTTCGATTTTTTTCTCTTTGCTATAATTCCTTATTGATTTCACCAGGCAATTTTTTGTGCCGTTGTGTTCGGTGACTACAGTATAAAAAATATGTACGCAAACTCGTTGACCCGCAAAATTCTGATTGGCATGTTTAAATTTTGAACCTAAGCGAAAATTAAAGTTGTATTTTTGAAACTGCGAAACAGTTTTTGTTTTTATATTTGTTTTTACTTAATAGCAATTTATGACGTCAATTGATTTTGCTAAACGCTGCATGCTACATGTTTGCACACATTTAGCTAGATTTTAGATTTGTTTATTATTGAATTTATATTCAATTTTTGTTTATTAATAAAAATTAATTAGCAAAAATGAGTGTTTTTTTTGCAGAATAAATTAAACATATAATAGGTTTTCGACTTTCGAATAGCAATTACTTCCTAAACATTAATAATTTATTTTTAATGAAAACGAGTTAACAGTTCTGACAATTTGTTTTGAATATGAAAAAGCCTTTAAAAGCAGAAATCGTGATATTTCTATGAATTCAATTAAATTCCAGCATAATTTGATTGTACAAACTATCTAGCTCAATAATAAAAGTGCTGTATTGAGATGGAAAATTAAAATATTCGCGATTAATTCGCCGCACACTTAGCACAGAAAATAATCGTACTGTGTAATAAACTGGTAGATAGGGGCAAATATGATTGACAAATGAATGGCATTCAAGTGTCAGTTCATAAAACTTTGATTTTATTAAAAAATTGGTTTTTGTTATTTGAATTTGATTTCGAGGATACGGGTTATGAGAGTTTTCGATTGCATTTTCCGGTTCGCTTTTAATATTTAAATTAGACTGGGTAAAAATGCATAGATTATGTGGAAAGAGGGGCATATTGGATTTTTAATAAAGTTAGATTGAATATTTTATATACATAGGTTATTATGTATACTGCATATAAAATAATATTTGTTATAAGCTAGCATACTGTATAAACTAGATTTTATAAAATAAATAAATATGAGGTCTTATATAATGACATTATAAACTTAAACTTTATAAATTATAATGTTTAAATTTTCCTCAACAAATATTTTTTAATTATAAAACTTGACAATAAACAGCATTTTATTCTTTTTAAAATATAACTCAATATTATCATTAAAAAGCAGAATTCCATTTACAAAATTATACACATGTTTGTAGATTATTTTAAAACAGTGTAAAATGTTTGTATTGTTCAATATTTTTTAATTTTACTTGATAAAAGTTTTTAAACTTCCGTTTAATTCAATATCTAATGAATTACTTTTCAAAACAATATATTAAAGAAAATAATTTAGATATCGTTTCTATTGTCTGACTAATGACTGGTAGGAAATAAAACAAATTATTCTTTGTACAATTTTCGTCTTATCATTAGCATTGTCAAATTTTCAGCAAACCCTTCGTAGAATAATACAAAAAATCTAAGAAACTAATGAATTCTTTAATTTGTAACAAAAAATTTGTGCTATAATTGCATATCGTTTTACAAAAATAAACAAAAATTAATGCATTTCTACATAAGTGTAACAAAAGTTAAAAACTTAACGCAATTAATGACAAAAAAGTGAGAATTGATTACAGTTTTGATAAGATTTTTGATATTAATTACATTTTTTATATTAAAACCATATAATTAACTAACAAATCGCATTAACGCAGATTTTAATCCGTTGAATATCTTGTTGTTTTTCTTAATTTTATAATGCTTATAATTGGAAAATTGAGAATAATGTTGATTATATAATACATATGAAATTAAGATTGTTTGCCATTTCTTACATTGTATATATTTATTCATTGTTATTCCAGTTCTGTGTAAAAAGGAAAATTATTTTGCATTTTATCTCCAACTCTTCTGACATGTGCATTAATTTCAAATCTCATTTTTCAACATGACGCTTATCGCTAAACATGATAAGAATCAAATATGAATACTCCAAATATATTTTATATCCATCAAAATATATTTTTAATATCAAAATAAATTAAAGGTGTAAAAACTGTACATAACAAAAAAACAATTTTGCTATTTATACTGTATAATAAACAATATATTAATTACGTATAAAAATAACTTTAATCAAAGTATTACACCGTTTATTTTTACAATATTTGTCAAAAAATAAAATAAGATCTGAGTATAAACATTGTAAAACCTCGGCCACACTTCGTAATGCAATCAATAATAATCGCATACTTAAACAATCATGCTATAAATATCTATATTTAAATATTTATACAATGCACTTTATCTCGCTTGAAGAAAGCGCTATTCAATTGCTAATTCTTTGTATTTAGTTTCCGTAACGATTACTTATCGCTATTATTTAATACTGTGTAAAATAAAGATATGAAAGTGATTAGAACATTTTTTATCTTTACAATATATTGATGTTAACTAGAAATCAAGACTTACAGGAATATAAGTTAGTTTCTTGCGCTCAAAAATGTGTCGACAAATTCTAAAAACCTTTGTTTAATATCAAGTATAAATATTTCTCTATCAGTATTTAGATAAAAATTTATGTAATGTTTAGTAGTAAGCGGAAAAATGTACTGTACAGTATTAAACAATTGTTATTTTAGACTTTTAGTGCCCTTATAATTAGGTAATTGTTTTTTATTGTAAACAATAAATTCGCAATTCGAGCATGCCACAAAACTTTTATTCGGCAATAAATTAAAAGTTTTGTTTATTTTTGCTATTTAATTAAAATTAATAATGAATGCAATTCTAAATTTTAATTAAACAAACTAATGCTTTATTTGTTTAACAACTAACAATATTAATTTTTTAAATGAAGTTTGTATACATTTATTTACGTAAAAAGTAAAGATGTAATAAAATATTGTTTTATGTATCACATTATCGTGACTTTTATATATCATCTGTTAATAAATGTAATTTACGGATGAGATCTCAGCCCTACGTCTGCTATTGTCACGAATTCTTATTAATAACAATAAACTATAAAACAGTGAATTAGAAAAATTAGGTAACATGCTAGTTTCATGAACAAGTGTTGCTATTTGATGTTGTTTTTTCGCTATAGTAATAATTCTAATTTACACATCAAAAACAAAATAAAATACAAATAACTAATATTTATTACGCAGTATAGCAAGAAAAAATATGCCAGCATATAATTATTGCCATATTTATTTGCTATGTAATCAAATTGTTAAATTATCAAGTTAGCAACAGCAGTAAATAAATATACTGGCTAATTTTGCGCATCTTAAACAGATGCAAACGAGCATATAAAAATAAATTGCTTTATTGCAAATGCCAACAGTTTTTTGTAGCATGCAAAAATCTGTCTTAGAGCTAGTGTGAAATTTTTGTCTGATTGGAAACAGTGCTGTGTATTTATTGACTGCGTTGCGAATCCAAGTGTAAAAATGAACTGCATACTTGGTGATGAATGTCTTTGGCCGGGTAGTTAGGGAACTGTAGCTTATTTGTTCTTGATATTTCCTCTTTCGCACAAATCCCCACTACTCTCCCTCTCGGTTTGATGTAATAGAAAAATAGTGTTATTTCTCCTTTTTTGGTCGAAATATAGTAAAAGATTAGTGAAAATGTCAAAAACGGAAGACACATATGGAGTGTAATGTTGAAAGACAGGACTTGACCTCTCCGTGCGCTCACGAACACCCGTTGCGCTGACCTTTTCGACGATCATATACTCTATTCTCGTTTCGAAACTGTAAAACCGGCGATAATTGCATTGCAGTATTCAGTCGAAGATATATTTTTACTTATGGTTTCATCAAAAGTTTTCCATTTTTAAATTGCACAGTACAAATATTAATTATTTGCATAATTGTTTATTTTCAAAAATGGACTGTTTATTATTTATTTATTTATTTGCAATTATAGATTTTATAAATATGTTTATTTAAATGTATTATTATAGAAACAATAGAGTTTACATTATTAAAATAGATTTTTCAATCTACATTTATGAGCTTATACATTATTCTTAATTTAATATTAAAATATAGATTGTTAAAACAATATTAATAATTAATATTGCATAAAATTTAAATAATTATAAAAATTTCTAAAATGTTATGCCATGTTAAATTTCGATTTTTCCAAATTAATTTTCTCATGCATTTTCCCCTTAAAGATAACTAATATGAAAGTTAATTTGTTTTGATTTTAATTTGATCTTGGCTGCTGATAAGCTGATGGATCTCGAAATGAGTTTAAAATGTTGGTTTGTTTTGATATTTACGTTAATTTATCTTGCTACAAAAATATATATTTTTGACATATTGCCAGTCAGTTGTTTGTGGTGTCTATTATGGGTGCAGTTGTTCGACAGTAATGATTGAATCGAAACTGTTTTTTGTGGGACTCCTCGTGTGATGAGGAGTGAGAGGGAGAGAGCGGGAGACGAGACGAGTGATGAGTTGAGTGCAGCGATCAGTGCTTTGAAAACTGTTTACAAACTATCGAATTAGTCTTATCTTTACTCGAAATCTTATTTTTGCTTTATTTCCAATTTTTTGCTTTTTATTGTTGAAAATTTTGAAACTTATTTTGAAGATTTGTAAATGTTTAAAAATGTTACAATGGTAATTATTACTTGGTTAAAGTTCTTGATTGGTTTCCTATTATACTAATGCATAAAATGTAATGATTAAATATTTAATTTGAAATATGCATTGCAGTTTATAAGTTAAATTTTATGTTAAATAGTATACAGTAGTATATTAAGAAATGCATAAAACAATAAAATTGTTGATGGTTAATATATTGTAATGTTCATTTGCAATTTTAGAAATATATTTGTTGGCATACTATTAATAAAAATAATCTACTTTTTCACAAGAAAAAATTACCATTATAAAATAATTTAAGCGCAAAATGCTTGATAAATATCGTTTCAACAAGCAGAAAACAGAAAAGTTCACATGCATCATTTTGTGTTAATTTAATCTTATTATTATTGAGAGAAATTAGTTTTGTCACGCATTGCGAATCGAAAATATAAATTTCAAACAGTTCCTTTTTAGCCTATTATATCAGAAACGATGAGAAATACGAAAGAAAACTTATTAATATCAAAATATTTGATCTGTCTAGTTTCATTTTTATTTCGAACTAATGATGGTTTGAAACGAAATGGTTTTGGGATGACTGGCATGAATAGAAACTTGATAATAGAATTTAGTTAATAAAAACGTTATTAAACTTAACGATAAGTATGTTTTTGCAAATCGTAATCCATTTGTGGCGAACGTGAAGTGAGTTTTTACTTCCAGTTCTCCTAAAACCAAAACCGATGAAAAACGGCGTCCAAACCGACTCTCTCTCTCTCTCTCTCTCTCTCTCTCTCTCTCTCTCTCTCTCTCTCTCTCTCTCTCCCCCATCAGTTGATGGGAATCTTCACATCAGAATCCGGAGCAAAATGCGCGTCAATTGCTCGCTTCCCCATTCGCACCGACAGCACACAATCCCGGAGTACTTATTACAGTCTATTAAGCAAATATTATTTAATCCAGAATAAATTTCAATCAGACTTGATATAATTTTTCTTTTCAAATTGCATTTTATCCGTCAAATTAGGTTTTGAAGAATTTTAATGAGAATTTTTTTATTTGTTATTAAAGTTTTACACAGATATTATTGCATAGATATGTTTCACTTATTTTTTAAATGTATTTTATTTTTGCATTTTACTTTTAAGAGTAATTTATATTGCATGACAAATTCGTAACAATGATTTTTAATATGCGTTTTAGTATTGAAATATTTTACATATTTAGTTTTATTTTAAATAGTAATTAGTGTTTTTTTTATAAATTATTTGCAAAATTTAAATAGTTTTATTATAAAGCATAGCAAATTAATACCCGTTAGCATCAAAACTAAACTACTTATACATGCTAAACTATTATTCTGGAGTACTGTGCACAGTAACAATGGCATTGTTTCGAGCGATTCGACTAATAATAAAATAGCATTCTCATTTTTCTACTATTTGGCAAAATAGTTGCATTTGCAGTACAAACCACATAATTATGTCTCTCTTTCGTAATTAGTGCTCATTTTATATGAATAGATATTATTATAGTCACACGAATTAGTGATACACCCATTCAGATATGGTTTTTCTGGATAGTACACAGTATAATTATCGAAATACTCGCTTGTTTACAATAGACAATTAATCATACTTCATGAAATGATGCACTTGTTACAGGGTTAGAAGGAATTACTATAATTAACATTGTCATGTTTTAAAAAATAGATTAAAAATGTTTCATGAAACATTTTTTTCACTTGTATTGAAAACAGTTTTAAGCAAGAATTATAATTTATCTAGTTACAGTTAGCTTTAGAAATATTTTATACTACTGTACAATATTTAATATACAGAAACATGTGTTTTTGCTTGATAAAATTTTAATCTGCTTGAATAATATTCAATTTCGTTTTTTATTACCACAATAAACAAGTAAATAAATTGATATTAAAATTTATATGCATTAAAAATGGCAATAAAATTCACAAATTTATGTTTGGTGAACCGAAATTTATAGTCATAAAAAGGCAACTAGCTAGATCTAAATAGTGAGCAAGAATTGCACATGCAAAGCGCTTTATTCACGTAATAACTATATTTTGCTAATAAAAGAACACTTTTTCGGTGAACGAGAGAGTCCTGAGCGGCGAACAAGACATTAGTCGCAGTGAAGATAATCACCGGAAGTCTCACTAAGTTTTGCTGTCATTAACAAGTGATGAGATTTTTTTCTCTGCCATTCGTTTTCTCGTTCATTACGTTCCCCTATCGTCCTCTTCCTCGTTGGCTCTCTCTCTCTCTCTCTCTCTCTCTCTCTCTCTCTCTCTCTCTCTCTCTCCCTCCCTCCCAGGCCGTCAGATAGTCGGTGTGTGCATAAGCGCCGGCAGTCTGTGTGTCGGAGAATAGACAGACAATTACAATAAAGGGCTACTGAAGTGTGAATTTTTTGTCATAAATTTCTCTGTTTTTTCGCCACTCGTTGTGTATTCTTATGCTCAGAGAACGGAATCTCCTGTTTTGCCAATTTTTTCTATTCTCGTTGTTTTGTTTGCTGTTCTGCTACTCGTTATACAGTATAAAAGTTAGTTTTGCGTCAATTGCTATCTTCCTTATGGCTGCTGTTATTACGATCAATCGAGAATTAATCTGGATTATTTATTTTTGATATATACCCGATATAGTTGAGTAATGTTATTTATAATGTTTTTATAAAGGTTAGCATTGTTATTCCAGTACAATTATTTTATCAATGTGAGTTTGTATCTTGTTAGGAATATAATGATTTCAGCAAATTTAATCTGCTTATTATAAGTTACTAAAATTGGATTTTTAATGCCAAGTATTGTTTTATTTGATTATTATAAATATTTATTGGATTGCAAAATTCCTCTTAATAAGCAACATTATTATTTTAAAACAGTATAAATTTTAAATAAATATTAAAACAAAAAGATAGTTTTACAATAACAATATATTTTATTGAAAAAAAATGTTTTTTAAATAGTCATTAAATAGTTTGTAAAATTTATATTCTATTGTTTTGTGATCTCCATTCCGATAACACACAAAAAGAAAGTTTTGATAATTAGTTTCTTAAGAAAAAGAAACTTGTTTGAAGTTTTTCGGCAGAAAAAACTAATTCCACTCTTATTTTAAGTGTTAAAAATCAAAAAGATGACGAAAAGATATAATTTTAATTATTTCGCAAAAAGAAACAAGATAATTGCTTAATAAGCTCTCGCAAAACACTCAAATAGAAATTGCACATTGTACAAAACAGTCGAATATTCAACCGCGCCATTAGTTTATCTCAATTTAAATTTAAAAACAAAAAATTAAAATAAAATTTTTATCTATTATTAAAAATATTTTAAAGCATTTATTCGTTTTTCACCATTAGTTTCGCAGACAGTCGACAGACAATTACAACGTATTATTAAAACGATTTTACTTTAGACTAAAAAAAACATATTTTTCTAATGAGTTTTGCAAAACCAAAAAAAGTCATTTACTCCGCGAATAATAACATATTACGACTTTTATACAGTATAGAAATATTCATTCATTCAATTATTATTACGAAATAGAAAACAAAAAATTTTCTTATCAGTCGAGAGAGAAAGACAGAAGACATTCATTATATGCGCGCCATTTATCAGGTTATTAGACTTGGTTTGGATATTTTTATACTGTAGCTTTTTGTGTTTCGCTTTCTTCTCACTCGAAAACCATGAAAAACAGTCCCATTTTTAAAGATAGGCATCTAATTGATCGCATATAACCAAACCCTCATAGTCTCCCACCTTCTCTCGCTCTTCTAGTGCCTCACTAAAAAATGTACACTGCAGTAATTTAGGTTTTCGGTGCGATGTTTAATTGCTATTTTAAACATGATAAATTTGTATTGTATTGCTCGATTTTCTGTGAGTTTATTTTTAATTTGTCTTCATTTTAGATCTAATTATGTAATTTGTAGTTAGATTATATTTTACTAATTATTTTAATTTATACAATGTAAACTGTAATAACATTTAGAAATACTACTATTATATATATTAAAATTAAACTTGATTAAATTTGGGGATTTGTTGGAATTCTACATTTTATATTATTTGAAATCTAAATTTTAGATTGTACATTTTTGTTTTGATTTACTTAAAAGCTGTAGCAAAATAACTTATAGTAATATTTTGCTTTATGTGATTAAACATGATAATATATCTTGGAAAGAATCACCAGCCGGCAAATTTTAAATTGACTAGAATCATTATTTTTATTAATAAAATAAAAACATTTAATACATTAAATTTTTGAAACAAAAAAAAACATTTTGTAAATATTCTAAGATGTTAACAAGTTTAAAATTAAAGCAAGCATTTGTGCAGGTTATTTCCTGAACTCAACGAGTGATGACACAAATTGTAGCAAATATTCGCTCATTTGTTTGCGAAAAAAGTACAGTGTAATAATTTACACGTTTTTTCGGCGCAAAATAGAATTTGCAAAACAGTTATTCCGTTTTTATTTCACTTAACTCTTAAACCCATTTTCGCCGCAAAGCCGTCAACTCTTCTGCGACTCATCGCCAGCGCCGGCATGGCGTGGGTCGGCGTATGTGCGCGCCGTTCGGGTGCTTTGGCTGTCTGTGCGAAGTGTGTGTGCGATCTCTCGACTACGAAAATACTGTCTCTCCTGTTGATTGATTTGCCGTTCATTGCGGACTGGAATCGAGACAAGAAATTCCACTGCATAAATATATTTACACTATTTCACACTGCTTCTTTCTGTTCAGACGTGTGGCCCGTTTTTTCCGAAATAGTTTCACTAATTTATAATATTTTTTTATTCAGTATATATTTATTTATTTAGAAAATATTATTTATAACTTTTTTTCAAACATGTAAATTACTTCCTAATTGACAGGCCGCCAGAAATTTTATAGATTTCTCTACACTGTTTATTTGTGCAAAATTTTGAATCTAAACATTGGTTTATTAAAATGTTTCAATTTAATAGTTTACTTGGCAAACTTAAATCAAATGTCAAACTAGTAATTATAAAATTTTTAACAATATATTTGTATAATTATTTGAGATATTTACAGTTTATAAATATTTCTTCAGAAACATCAAAAAAGTTTCATGGTTTTAGTTTTAATATTATTTAATATCCTTATAATCAATAAACTAAAGTTGCATTACATAATTAAACTTAATTACAAGGTATATTATTAATTTAAACATCATTTACATTGTGATATTTATAGAATAAAAATATTTAAATTAGCATGTTTTCGAATATACAAATACATTATTAATCATTATAAACATCATTAATAACAAAAAGTATCATATGAAAATTGCACGGTAACATGAGCAAATGCGTAATATGAGCTATTTGATGAAAAGCTGACACAAAAACCGGCGATAATCGCGAAATTAACTACGAATTGCATTAATGACATCTTCGAACGTCTAAAATAAACTGTGCAAAATAAGAAGCAAAATACAAAATGGTTAAATTAAAGTAAAAGTCTCAATTAATTACGAAATGTTTTGCTGTAGAAAATTAAGGTTTTAAGCTTGCTTGTATTTTAATTATATTTAATAATTTTATGTATAATGTATATTAATTAAAATTTTAGTTTTTGAATCTATTAATTAAAATGAATTTTTGTTTTTTAATAATTAATTCAATTTATTAAATAATTTACTATTACTTAGAAAGCGGATAAAATTCAATTATTAACCTTCTTCAATTTATTCATTCTAGTTTGCGCCGATGTCCGGGCCCCAATACGACGGATTCTTGCGGTTATACATGCTTACATCATGCGTCGCTGAATGGACACAAGTATGTGAATGTTATTTTGCACAGATGCTATTAACATTAATATGAGAACGGCAATTAAACCACCGAAATACACTGTACACTTTTAATGCCCTAATTATGTAACTATTTTCTTGATTGCACTCGTTGAAAGACGAGCGCAGTCAAGATATGGCATTAATTACACAGTATAAATAAAAATGCTCAGCTAGATTTTTTGCATGCTGAATTGTAGTTTGACAAACGATCTGAAATAGAATTGTAGTTCGCTTTTGCAAAAAAAAACTGCAATTTAAAGTAATCTATTCATTCGCTTTTTACCAATCATTCAAATAAAGTGCATGCTAAAAAATATACGAAACAAAACACTTTATGCTCTCATTCGAGAGATGAGTGAATGATTGCTTCTTACAGTTTTGTGCAATGATAAAATATGTCTTTTGAGATGAGAGTTCTTTTTTGCTGTCGAAAATAGCATATTTTATGAGATCTAAATTTTAGATAGTTTAAATGGACTACTTAAATTAGTGTGCTGTGCTGTATTAGAAGTTTTAACGTGTATTATTGAATAGATGTGTAAGTTTAAATTAAACCCATATTTTACCATCTTAAATTGTTTGAAAACAAACGTTGCGCTGTATGTTGAGATAAAATAAATGTTTTACATTAAATAATTTTTTTATATAAAACTTGAAAAATATTTCTACTTAAAATAGTTTACATGATCATTTTGATTACTACGTGAAACATTATTGCTTAAATATTTTAGCACTTTAGCTTTTAATTTTAAATTATTTTTATGCATTTAACAAATACAAATAAGCTACACATAAATATGAATATCAATTATAATTTAAAAGCAATTCAAACAAAGTTTAAAATTATTTATTACTGTATTTTTTAAAATAAGCTTTTATTGTATCTTATTGTTTTTATTAAGTAAATAAGCATAAATCTCAAACATGAACTTAAAATATAACAATTATATTATATAGCTCAGTCTAGATTTAAATCTAAATTTAAATACAAATAAATTACGAGAAATGTTTTACAAATAAAATTGATATATATTTTAAAACTAAAATATGACCCAGATTGTTTTCAGATTGATTTATACACAATTAAAAACTGTTGTAAATAAATCTTATTTCTAATGCATTATATATTTAAATGATATTTTTTAAACACGTAAAACAAAAATATTTAAACTTAAGAAATTCTAACCCAATTTATCTTGTTTATTAATTTAGATAAATAAAATTCACGAGAGTTTACATTTTAACTGAAACAGTACAGTGAATATTAATTAGCAAAGCAAAAAACAAAATGTATTTTCAATTTTAGTTTTATTTGCTATGAATTAAAACGTGATAATTTCTTCGATCACACAGTAAATTATTCATCAGTTTGCATAACAACACTACATAATACGTATAATTTAAAATGTTTATTTCAATTATTTATAACGCTATTAATTATAACAATAGAAATTATAATTGTAGTGTAAACAAACTAAACTAGTTTAATTTTTGCACTTGTAACAACATTTATCAGTTATTACTACAGCTTTAAATAATAGGAAATATAATAGCTTAGTATCTATAACAAGCATGAATAATAAACTAGATCAATTACATTACTTTTTAATTGTGATAAGAACATAATTAAATAAAGCAGTATTTATGCAACAATAAAAAAATACAAATGAAATAAAGTATAATTTAATTATGCCAAATCTAATCAGGATCTAATATTTGTGCATTGTAAACAGAGACATAGTGGAGCTGCTGCTGTCGCACGACGCGAACCCGAACATCGTGGACAACAAGGGCTCGACGGCTCTGCATTTGGCCGCCTGGACGGGCGACTACGAGATCGTTAATATGCTGTTCACCCAATCAGCTAATGTGCCAAATGTTAATCTCAAGGTAATTGTTCGCAAATAATCTACCCGACTCTCACCCGTTTAGCATGTATATTGCGCCCAATTAGATACGTATCAGTTGCTCGCACCCATAACTTAACCATGCCAATTTAATTATGGTGTTCGCACCTTTTCATTTCGTTAATAAATAACAAGAACAAATCATTTTTTCTGGGTTACATAGTTACATTTTACTTTGTTTTTAAAAACTTATCATTCTCATTAAGTTTTATTTATTTATTTCCAATTATTTCTGTTTTTATACTGTATAGGAATTTCAAAAATTATAAAAGTTTCGTAGTTTTTAATAAATAAATTTGTATATCAAGTTTATTCCACTTTAAAATTATGTTTTTTTATTGATTGTTAAATTTTAAAATCAATTGATTGATTCAATTTACAGTTTTAAGGAATGTGTTTTTTCTCGAGTCTTAATTACACGATTTGAATATTAATTTGAACATTGTAATTGATTGGATTTTTATTTAGGTTAACCCAGATAAAATTTATATTTTATGATTTGAGGCTTTAATTTGAATATTTTGTTTTAAAGCATTTATTTTGTTAAGTAATTATTTTTTGCGTTATATCACACGATATAAAAAAATTTATTTTGTAATGTTATTGTATGATAAAAATATTTGCTAGAATTGACCTTGATTTAAAATTTCACATATCAATGAAAATATTTTGAATAAACTATTTTGTTGATTTAGCATGCAATTGATAATATTTATTTTAATATTAAATCTATCTTATAATTATAAAAACAATTTTTAAAAATAAACTAACTATTTTTAATAATTTATACCTTATAAAAATATACACCAAATAGCATAAATACAAACGACTCTATATTCGCCAATAATAAAAACTAATAAAATCATATGAACTATGTAAATAATTTAATATTATAAATTACAGTTTTAAAACAAAGCAATATTATAAATATTATATACATTTAAATATAATAAATGTGCATGATAATATCCTTTTTGATAAAAATAAAATTATTAATGAACAATACGATAATTTAATATATAAAGATTAAATTAATAAAGATATACATAGTAAAAATAAGTGATTGATTATAATTTAGCATTAGCTATTTATCAAATAATTTAACTAAATCAAATTTATGCATGTCAAAAACAGAACAACGATATGGAGACGGCGTTGCACTGCGCGGCCCAGTATGGCCACACGTCGGTGGTGTCGCTGCTGCTGCAGAAGGGCGCCGACTCCGTGTGCCGGAACATGAAGGACGAGTCGGCACTGGACTTAGCGGCGCAATACGGCCGCACCGACACCGTCGAGCTCTTTCTGCGCACCCGTCCCAGTCTTGTGCGCCACTTGACGGCCAAACACTCGCCGCTGCACTTGTCGGCGCGCAATGGCCACCGGAATGTCGTCAAATTGCTAATCGATGCCAAGTTTGACGTTAATTACTGTGTAAGTTTGACGTTTCTACATTGCTCCTTTTACTTTCCCATTGATTTATTCCATTTGCGTATAGACTTTTACATTGTTCCTTTTACTTTCGATATTGATTTATTCGATTTTTGTTCAGTCTATCAATAGTTTCATTTGTGTCAGTAGAAATAAATACGTACAAGGTAGTATTTTGTCTAGATTATACTGTGTATATTTGGTTTAAATGTCAAACATATTTTGTTTTTTAGTTTAGAATAAGTTTTTTAAAGTTTAATTATTAATAATTATTGAGTTTATACTTTACAAATTAAAGACTCATTTTCTCATTTAATTAATTAGATTTTAATAAATACTATTTTATCTTTAAACCACTCAATCACTTAAGCATGCAGTAATTAACTAAACCGATTAATGCCTACACAAAACTTATTCAATCAGAAAATATATTTGAAAATTAATTTTTGAGACAAACTTTTGATTTATGAGACAATTGTTTAGTTTTATTATTAGAATAATTATATTCAAAAATTATTGTAAAATTTAATAAATCCTAATTATATCTAATCAATCATTTTATGCGAATAATTAAATTAAGGTTAAAAAAATATGCGTAAATTAGAATTGATTAAATTTTCACAGAAGCTCGAATTGAATTTGGAAAAATGCTACTAGCAATAAATTATTTAGATATTTTTATCGATAAAAATATGTAAGCTTAAATATTTACAAAAATGAATTATTTATATTTTGCGCTACAAAATGCAAAATTTATATTAACTCTAATATTCAGACATTTAAAATATTCAGTGTTTTTAAATAAATTAATTGCCTGCCAACTTAATAAAATATCATGTTTTGCATAATTTTTGATAATTGCATTAATTACTAAAATATAAATTTTATTAAGTTTAAAAAGTACATTCAAATATGATAATTTTATCTTTTTAAAAATTATTATGAATTATTGAATATATTAAAAACATTTATTTATCATATTACAGAGATAATCATGCTTAAAACATATTTGAGAACTTGATTCATTAATCGAGTAAATTGCATCTGAATACATTTACAGTAAAAATAGATAATTAATTCAATTTGATATTCATAAACTCAAATGAATATTCATTTTATATAATTAAGTTATTAAAATTAAATTTCCAAAATGCAGCAATATAAAAGTAAAGTTGACTACGTAATTCAGGCATACTCTCTCTCTCTCTCTCTCCAGAGTACATATAAATATTTTGTAAATTAAATAAGTTTATTTTATGTCAAAAAGTTACAGTTTACAAAAATCAAACTGCTTACAAACTTCTGTACTTATATTTAAAAATAAAACTTAATATACTGTAAAAATTTACAAAAAAAAAAGATTATAAACAGTTTAAAACAACTTAATAATTTATAGCAGTTTATACAATATTACGTTTAAAGAAATATTTGCTGTGTGAAACTAATAGTACATTTTAAAAACAATTTCTATTTTAGCTTTGTATTACTTGTAATTATATTTGTGGATAAAATTTGCAAAGTTTCTCAAGTGACAAATGCAGGACTTTTATGATGTTAAATTGTTGAATGTTGAATTGAAAATCTAATCTGGATTATTTTTCGGGTGTCCATAGACCGACAACGGGAGTGCACTGCATGAGGCGGCGCTGTTCGGAAAGGTGGAAGTCGTGCGCCTTTTGCTCAAAAGCGGAATCGACATCGAGTTAGAGGACTGTCAGAAGCGGTCGGTTCTCGATCTGCTCAACGATTTGAATACCAGTATCGCTAAGCAAACGAAAAAACTAATTAGAGGTACAGTTCAACGCTCTCTACACTTCACTCTCAATACACATCCTAATAGACAATCGCTTTTCTAAATATTTTTTTATATTAAATTTCGAATTTTATTAAAAATTTTTATTTAAAAATTTCTTATTATTTATCTAATGTCTAACACAAGAGAAAAATATATTTTTGTTTTTTATTCGTAAAATATTGAGAACGAGATATGTTATGAAAAATAATAAGAAAAAGAATTCCCCATGCAAAAATTTGCATTTATTACTCCCATGATAAAATATGCCATGTATACTTTTCCAGCCCTAATCTAATTTCTATCATTAGACTGTTTGCCGAGATTAGCATGATGCGTTTTGCTAGCGAACAATTAAGTACAAATAGTCATTTACTGCCGCTAATGAGCAGCGTCAAATGTATACGTGCAATTAGCATAACGGCGTTTAAACAAGCTTAATTATTTATTGCGGCTTTCTCATCTGAAAAGTCATGTATATTTTTACAATCAGACTGTCTAGTCTCGCAAATAATACTATACAAATCAAATATGAAAATACTAATTAAATGATGCTAAAATATTGACATGAATATATTATTTTCATATGTAGGTTAATTAGACATGATTCAATTAGTGCAGACGATATTTTATGCTAGATAAAACGCGAGACAATACCCGAATTAATTGTTGATTGTATTCTAATTTTTGCGATGAACTAATTTGTTGTTTGGTATAAATAAAAAATAAGATTGCTATTTTCAATTGTTTATATAAAAATATGTATCTAATTGTTCTTGGTTAAATTAGAGCATAGCACATTGATCAACTGCGAACTGGATGACTCATCGACGCTAATGAGCGACTCGTCGTCGCACTGTATATCTCCGCCGCCGGGCTATACCGACAACACACCCGAACACCACTACAACGACCAGACGCTCACCGACGGCATAGCGTCGCCGGCGATGACGTCCGCTTCGGAGTTCAGTTTCTACGAGACGGCGCCGACGCTGCCCCGGCATAGCGTGCGCTCGAGCACCGGCAGCGACGAGTATAAGTAATGCGATTTGTTTAAATATATTTAGTAACTTGCTAATTTGTAGATCTAGTAATTCAGTATAGATCTAGCATTTTATTTATGTATATTTATTAACTTGCCATTTTTACAGTAAATGTAGTAACTTGCTAATTTTTGTACATTTCGTGACAAATTCAGTAAAATTTTTGCTAGATATTTAGTAACTTGTTATTTATGTCACATACAATTGTGTCGCGTCGAAGCCTACTAAAGCATCCAAATTGCATCCTTATTTATGTGTATTGAAAAGTTAAATTATGTGTATTTGTTTGGCAGGCAATCGAAGCCCCGACTGTCGCGTTCGCGCGACTCCATACTCGACGGCTACTCGACCTCATCGAGCCGTTCGCCGTCGTATCTGGACTACGAAATGCCGCCACCACTGCCGCCGCGGCATTTCACCAATTCTCACTCATTAGACGCCCATCCGAACAGTAATTCTCCATTCTATTCGCTTTATTATGCACAAATTTTTACTCATACATATACTATTGGCAAAATCGACTCAAATACGTAGATGAAAGCACTGTATTCTTACAGTATAAACAATTTATTTTTAAAACAAAGTATTAATTTAGGCGAGATAAAATACTTAATTAATTTTTAAAAGTTAATTTAAACTTCTACTACTAAGTATAATTTGAAAAATAAAATTCATAAGAAAAACCAAAATTTTTTTCATATATTTGAATATAAATCATGTATACTTTATTTGATTAAAAATTTACAGTTTTCTAACAAGCTCAATTACAACACAAAAATCAAAATCATATAAAAATTTCTCATAGTTTAAATTATGCACAATTAAAAATTTTACCAAGTATTAGTTTGTGGAAAGTAAAATTTAATTTATAAATTTATACTTAAAAGTACTTAAAAACAAAGAACTACACAATCCACTTGTATTATTATAGTTTTGAGAGTAGAGTGTAAAATTTATTAAACTAATAAGTTACAGTGGTTAAAATATTTTTATACTGTGTATTCAGATTTATACGAAATACCGCCGCTTCCGGTAGCGATCACGGCGTACGCCAACAACGCCGACGACTACCACATCCTGCGCCGACACAACCAGCTGAACGCCTACGAGCTCGAGATGCGGCCGGAATCGCAGTCTTCGATCGGCAGCAGTCAGTCCGGCTACGGGCGGACGGGCGAGAAGCCGGTGCCGCCGGCGAAGCCGCCGCGCAAATCGATATCACCTGTAAATAGAAGCCAAACAATCAATAGCTATGACTATAATCATCACAACTCGTCGACCGTTTCGGCGAACGCACGACATCTCAACAATAGCGCGACGAATGTCCGCAACTGTGATAATACGGCCGACCATTCGCTCAAACCATTCAATACATTCAAAGGTGCGTCGCGTTTGTGAATTCTATACAGTATTAACATGTCTTACATTGATAAGTAATAATTTTTGCATGGTATAACAACCTAAACAACAGAATTTTTAATTTCTATATTTTATTATTTTATAGTATATTTTAATTTAAACGTTTGTAAGTTTAGAAAAATACAATAAAAATTAATTGACTGTGTAAAATTATGATTAAAACGATCGATTATAAGTTTAACAAGATGAATGTGTTTTTACTTTATACTGTAAATTCTTTTAATTATAAAAGTTTGTTTAGTTTGTGCAGTTTAAAATACAAAACACGGACGAACAAATGGTTTTATTATTTTCTCAGCATATGAGTAGCTATTATTTTAATATGTAACAGTTTAATTAATATTTTCAACTGATTCATATTTGTTATTGTTAACATGTGGGTTATCTAGAGCATAAGCTATAATTATTATAATATATTTTTACATTTAGTAAACTATTATATTTTACAAAACATTATATTGAATTTAATTTATAGACAGAATATTTTCTCTAATAATTGAATATATTATTAAATAAAATTTAGCGCAAATATTAAATTTAATAATTTAATGAAAAAAAAAAACAAAATTAAGTATTTGTTCAAGTGTATTTATAGAAATGAAAATTTATAGATGCTTTTCACAGTTTATGCATTCTCTAAGTGCTTTACCATGCAAATTAAACTGTGATCTAGAATGCACTTTAAAACGAAACATGTTAAACTCATTACTTAGTTGAAAGAATAATGGCACTAAAAATACACGAAAAAGCATTCGATTGTATTCGCCTAATAATCTAAATACGCCATTCTCTCTAAAACTGTACAGAACAAATTTCGAATTCAGAACAACAAGAAAAAACTTCTCCCAACTCTTAAAAGCGCATAAAAATAATTTCTTATTTTACACAAAACATTCCTCCCGTTCCCCGACGAGTCGCTACAACTCCGGCGAAAATTTACGACATTCTCTCTCAGCCCTCTCTCGCGCACATCTATCTCCCGTTCCTCTTGTTCCGCACCAATCTATCGGTGATTAGTCTTAAACTCAAAAAACAGTTTAAACGTAATTACTTGAGTAGAAAATAGCAAGACTAAATTCGGTAACACCCATAAATTCACAGCTAAATCTTTTATCTTCTACATTATACTGTACAGATGAAAAAAGATTCCCATATTATATCAGTAAGAATTTCAAAAATATTTCCAAACATGTATAAATACGCTATTTTTCAAATTGCTATTCTATCGCCGCAATTTCCAACCAACATTATTGTGTCTTGCTAAGTTTACGACTACACGGTATAACGAATACACAGTACAACACGATGAACATGTAGAAAACGGAGATACAGTGAATTTTATCGCATTGTAAATACACTGTATAAACCGCGTACATACAAGAGTGTACAGATAGATACTGGCGATGGCTAAAAGTGCACTGCTCAAATTTCAAGGTCCAACCAATTAATTATGGGTCAGACTCTGGGCAGGAATTATGTTCGGTATGTATCAGCGCGTATGGCGTATGGTGTGTGCGCTCGCGGGCACTGGGTATGCAGTAGGCCTGTAGCACCATCCAGGCCCCAGTACAAGTGCACACATATTAATACATGATAAACCTCGGGGCCACCCGGTGCGGACCACACAGGATAGTGGTCTTAAATTATAGACATTACAGTCATTATCTCAAACATTATACGCGTTTAAAGTCATAGCGCCGTTACCTCCTCTCCAATCGAGCGAACAGTTTCTCATTGCGAGCGAGCAATCAGTCTTATGGCTCCGAAATTAATATGTAATTACGTGAAAATTCAATCAGAAATATTTGTGACAGGCACATTTTTTCTCCCATCTTCGAACATTGTTACATTTCTGATCGCCGTTTATTGCGCGCTTATTTTCTCAATAGCAATTTGGATTTCATCTTTCAATTAATTTGCTTTTCATACTGACAGTATAGTTTTCATCTTGTTTATTATGTTAAATGGCCAATTTTTCTGTTTTCCCTATAGTTTTATCAAACTCGTTTTTAATCAAAAATACACTTTTATATAGCATGATCGAAAATAAAGTGCAAAATAAAATTGTTTATTTATTTTTTATATTTATTGTCTTAATTTATTGTTTGTTTATCATAATTTTGTAAAAGTTAATGTTTTTTGGTTTCTCTTTGTTCGCACATAACCATGTGTATTTTTGCATATAGATTAAATAGTGTTCATGTAGTTTTTTTTAACATGCTTGTTTTTAAATTTTCACTCACTTTATAGCACGAACAATTAGGCATATCATGAATAAACTGTAAAATAATTTTTTATTTCTAACATGAATCTATTGATACATTGGTACAAAATATGAGGATACGAATTACGAACTAAACCATAACTTATTTTGAAATATAATTTTTTGTTTATCAAGACTAAATTTAGAAATTGCATTATTTCGGCACTATTTCTAGACACGCGTCGACGACTGATAGAAGAGTCGGACTTCTCACTACTTTACGATCAAATCGCGAACGGCTCGCCACTGGTCACGAGTTCGTCGCTGAACCGACCGGCCAAACCGGGCGCTCTGTCGCCGGCGCAAAGCGAGCAGACGGCGCCGCAGCTGGTGGTGAGTCGCGGCCCGCACCTGAGCGCACACAACCGATCAAAATCCGAACACCAGCCCAAGTACTTCATCGAGAAGTACGGCGACGGCTTCCCCGACGATAATACACTTAAGTCGAGTCATACGAACAGTAATAGTAACGTCAATATGAAGACCAAGAGAGCGACGGTTCAGTTGCCGCTCGACAGCGGCGTCAACACCCGCGCGATGGTTCGCCACTACAACGGCGGCGGCGGTGGCGGTCACACGACGCCCGACTACGAGCCGCCGAGTCCGACGACGGCCCTCAACGGCATTCAGGCAGTCATTCAGCCGTTAAGTCAGGTATGGATTATATGAAAGTTTTTTTGTAATTTTAGTTTTTTTTGTTATTTATGTTTTTGTTTTTCGATTCTAATAATTAGGTTTTGTTTTTTTGTTTTTTTGTTTTTTTTGTTACATATTTTTTTAATGACTGGGCTTTTCCTGTTCTCTAATTTTGAACATTGTATGAATTATTTATGAAAGTAACGATTTTTTGTGTATAATGTTACTCTTACTGTTGGGAAGAGTATTTTTTGTGTGCTATTTTTTTAAACAAAAATGCCCAGCCCCAATTACTCATTCAAATTTGTTGGGCTGTTATTTAAATTGCTTTATGCTAGTATTTCTTTGTTTTATTTTTAGATGAGTTCATCTCTATTTAGAGTATTTTTATATTAAAATTATTTATTATGTTTAATTTAATTGACATTTATTATGCACAGAGTTAGCTCAATTTGTACTGTGTATAAAGTCATTTTCAATTTGTTTTTGCAATTTGCTTAATATCATAATTGATATTGAAGCATTAAGTACTTTTTTTACCATGCCTTTTTTCTTAATTACAACCTACGTAAAGGTTGGCATGAATGAAATGTACTTGATCATGTTAAGCCTACGATGATGCATTAATTCCCGAAATTCTTACTGGGTTAATAAACTTTTTAACATTTTTTGCTAGCTTATTAAATTATTATATACGTGATTTATTTAGTAAATTTTTGCTTGTTTCTAATTTTTGTTTTTTATTTTTTCTATTTTTATTTTATGTTGCTCCTTTATAATTTCGCTGCAAAATGCCATGATTACTACCGAATTGATCCTGCACCAATAATAAATGCCAAAATCAAAATTACGTTTTTGTTTTTTAATTTGTATAAAATATGAAAAACAAAAAATATTTGATTTAAACATAACCTAAAAGAA
Organism: Metabelba pulverosa; assembly: GCA_034697605.1. Classification (NCBI taxonomy): domain Eukaryota; kingdom Metazoa; phylum Arthropoda; class Arachnida; order Sarcoptiformes; family Damaeidae; genus Metabelba; species Metabelba pulverosa. The sequence continues at coordinate 7,709 of JAQIXC010000274.1, read as the reverse complement.
TGGCAATAATTGTTGTAATGACGACAACCAGTGCTACCGATCCTCGCAAACCGACTGCCCGTATATCGAACGCACGGCTGACTTGAATGAAACGAATTTTTTTAATTATTGCACTGATTATCATGCTTTCCATAATGAACCCGACCATACCATTCCTCTACTGTTCCTCCAGAGCACGCCCCGGGTAAGTCCAGATTATCATTATCATTTGGTTTTATTTTATTTTGTTCGATTTTACTTTGCTTGATTCATAGTCTAAATCAATTATATTTCGCAACTATATAACAAATTTTTTATTGTATTTTAAAACTTTTTTTCGTTAATTTATTTGACAAATATTAATCATTAACATGCTTAAATTAATGCTCATTGAACGTGTTCTAAATTTGAATTGAATAAAATCATTAAGATTGATTAAGATAAGCAGTTCATTGAGCTCGATTTATTTAAACATGTTTCTATTGTATTGTGATGTTTGCGAAATTACAATTTGATTCAATTAGACAGAAAAATTGTGCTTATCAAATTAAGATCATATAAAGAAAACACTGTGTCAATCAACATCGACTAGCATGTGGGTTTGCAAAAAAAAGTAACAAGTGTTTCCGCGCGCGCACCAGCCACTCCTCGCATATTATTTTTATGCCATGTTAGTTGTCAGAAAAGTATGCATTTAAATTTAATTAATGTGCAAAAACGTATTGGTTTATTTATTTTACGATTGAAAAATGCATTTCTAATTTTTTGCCACATTATCATTCAACTATTTATAACTATTACGGCATAGCGTTTTATACAGTGTACTGGCGATTGAAAATCTCAATTTTAAATGCTAAAAAATTCTTGATAAATCCTTGACTTCAATCACTTGTTTTGAATTCAATTTGTGCACATAGTTAACGAAAATTATATACTGTATTAATTTCAATTAATTTTTAACATGATCCTTACTTATTAGTACCGTCCTCGTCTGAGCTTGCCCTGTTTGCCTTGCTCAAATTTAAATCCATTAGCCAAATTGAACACTCTCATTTATTACCAGTTGAAGTAGTTTACTTGGATGAGTTGTTTTCAATATTCATTTTTTAGTAGACTGCATATTTCGAGTTTTGTCACGTATTTTAATCAAAAAATTCTTCCATGAATTGCAACACAAATATTTGATTTCATTCCGCTTTTTGTTGTGATATTAATTAATTTTTGGCTAAAATTTTGACTGTTTGTCGGATTTGGCAACAAGTAAGCAATGTCAATTTTTCATATACTGTCAACTTAAATTCTATTTATTTTAAGTCATTGTATTGCATATTCTTTAATACTGTTTGGTCATTGTAATGCGAAATAAGTTAATTTTACTATATACTTTACAATATAATTTATAAACTGTATGTTAAAACAAATAATTTTAAAAATTTTATATTTATTTTGATATTATTTCAATTAATTTTAATGCAAATAGATTTAAACTTGTATTTTAATTTTATTTATAAAATCAACATTAATCAAATTAGTTTTACATTTAAGTATATTTAGAACAATGTTTATGCATAAGTTTATATAAAAATATGTATGTAAATTAGAATTACAATGTTAAAATTGTTTAAACTTACAGTGTTGCTATTATTTAAGTTATCATTGTGCTCTTTGGGATACACATAAATACAACAAGATTATTTTTAAATTGGAAACATAAATATAAACAATATTACTAATAAAATAATCTAGATAAACTTATAGTTCCCAAGCTTTTAGCAGACCGCGCATAGTAAGTTATCTATCAAAATTTTGCACTAAAATCATAGACAGTATAAAGTTATATAAATTTACATCGTATACACAAAATCAGTAACGTAAGAAAAAACATCTATATAATTAAAATAAACAACAAAAGAAAAACTTCTATTCAATCTTAACAAAAATAAATAGCATATCTTATATTTGCAATTGATATGAGATATGCGAAAACACTGATTAGTCATATCTTATTTATATAGAAATAAAAGTCTGATTTTAGAAACAGCGGAATACAAAGCAATGCACACAAAACGCGCACATATTCTCACACAAAGCGACTGCAAAAAGTGTACTGTGCACAAATTTTGCAGCATGTTTATACAGACACATATTCTTGGTATTCCGTAGGCCGAGAAAGTCTTACACATCCGACGAGTAAATCGAAGCAATTTCTTCGTTTAATAAATCAAACGAGTTTATACTGTCTACTATTTTTTTCAATAACCTTTGCTAAATTATTTACTTGTGAGTTAACATTATAAAATTTTCTTTTACTCTGTTTGATATTACTTAATACAGTAGTAAGGTGATAAAATAATTATAACAACTATACTTTAAACTTATGTAACTAGTTCAAGTGTAAATTAAATATCGCAGTGATAATTATTATTTCTATTTGAATTACCATGTGCAACTTTTAAATATCGAACTAAAATAATATTGAAAAGTGAACAAACTGACAAACTTGCTAAAATTTCGTAACGTAGGAGTACAAGAAGCAGGCGACGAAGCGGCGCTGTTCGCACCGGGACATCGAGACGCTGACCGAGGAGGAGCTGTTCGCGTCGCTCGACTCGAGCGGTTACGTTCGGCTCAGTTTCCGCCAGAAGCCGCTCAACGGCGAGACGAGCGCCGCTGCGCTCTCAGCGAACAACAAGCGTTCGGTCGCCGTCGCCACCGATAATGAGTTGTCGTATGCGTTGAGTAAATGCAGTAATAAGTTGAGTAATAAAGAGAATCATAAGAAGAATGTCTACAATAGTTACTGCGAGACATTGAAATTGGATCGAAGCGGTGAGAAGGAGAACCCATTCGCAGGTACTGCTAACCAAGCACTTTCTTACCTAATTTACCTATCTCTTATCTCATATTTATTATCTGTCCTTTTTGTTGAAGCATGCTTGATTTTAGAGTACTTTTACTCTTACATTTACTTTTTTAGAGTACTTTTTTATTTTATATTACAGATTAGATATTTACATTATTTTTTAAACTTTAGCTATTTTAAGAATTATTTAAAGTTGTTATTTATATAATAACCTTTAAATATAAATTTATATCGTTTATAAAATCTATTTTGTTAGATTATTGATTGATATTTAGCTTTATTTACCAATTTATTATTTATTTGGTAATAAAAATATTTTCAAGAAATATATTCGTAGAAATATTATTAGAATTATATATTTTTTCCTAACATTCTATTATATGTCAGAGCATTTTAAAATTAAAATACACTAGTTAACTTTATAGTTAACAGTTTATTGCAGATATTATTAAATTACTTAATCAAGCAATTGTTTCAATAATTTATAAGCCAAATAAATTCAATTGAAAAATTTTTATTAATTATTTTAATAAAATTAAACAAAACTAAATAAATATTTAATAAAATGCACAGTTACTAAATTAATTAAATAAACATTTAATAATTACATGTTAGAGCATATGTATTCCGTATATATTAGATTACAATCGATGGAAATAAGTGACTAATAGATTTTAACTGAATTATTTCAATTGCTAAGTAACCAAAATGACCCTGCAAAAATTTTCAATTAATTTACTAACAATTATACAGAAACACTGAGTCAATGCATAAATACAACTAAAATCCGAATTATTGTCAGAAAAATGTCATTTTATTATTTATGAATGTATATAACAGATTGTTAAGCAATGTACACGACTTTTGTTCAGTTTATTTACAGAACTTTCTAAATGTCAGACTCAGCCCCATATGGCTCTCAATAGACAAAAAGGAATTTTTATAATATTTTCGCCAATTTTTCTCTTCAGTTGTCAGACGATTGTGTGTTTGCGCTATCATTCGCGAACCGAAAATAAATAAAAAGTAGAAATAAAGAATAAAAATAGTTTAATGACTTCTGTGCAAAAAGTGCAATAAATTACAGTTAATCTCAACTGGATTATTTTTGCTTTAACAAAAAACCGCTCCTAAACAAAAATACCCGGTATAATTTGATAAACTCGGTTTATAAACTTGATAAAGTGACAATTATAGTGATTAAAGAAATTAAACTCGTTTTTTATGCGCTTGGCGATTTTTTTGTTTTTGCTTTTTTTTGTTTTGTTTGGAAATTCGTACATGTTAAAATAAATTGCTGTCGGTGCAGGTCTGTGCAGGGGGTCGATCCACGCGAACCCGGCGATCGTGCGGCGCCGAGACGGCACAATCGATCGGAAGTCGTTGCGACGACAACGCAATTTCAATTGTGATAACAATATCTATTCGACGCTAAAGCGGAATAAGAATAAGAAATCGAAAAGTATGGACACGAATGACAAGAGTCGCGGCAAGTCGTACGCGAAGAACAACGGCCAGTCGTTCGACGACAGCCATACCGGCGTCAACAGTAGTGGTACGACCGCCTCCAACAGTCGCGGCTACGACACACTAGAGCCGCGCTCCGAGTCGAGCATCAGTCGCCTGAGCGGCAGTCCGTTCGACGAAACCGCCGAATGGGCAGAGATTGCGAATATTATGGCCTCTTTCGGGTCGAGTATCGGTCGCGACAGCAGTCTATTGAACAGCGAATTGGAGAACAGTTTTACGAGTTATTTGTCCAAAGGTTTGCGAAAATTTTCAATTTATTTGCTTATTTTGTTATACAAACTGTAAAATAGCCTTAAATTAGTAAATTATAAAAATAGTTTAAATAAACATTTTATTGGTGTGCATCTGGCACAGAATGCAATAAATTTAATTTTATACAAGCTGTTATTTAGTCATCAATTTATTAATTATAAAAAGTTTCTGAAAATATTAGTTTGCTTGGATGGAGTAATTGACAAAGATAAAAGTGTTAAAATGAGCAACCGTTTATTATAAATGCTAATTTATAATTCACATTTTTTGTATAAAACGATTTTAAAACATTATTAAATTTAGTTTTATTTTTTATACAGGCAGTCGAGTGTAATATTTATAATAGAATTCCAAAATGTTGTTATTTACAATTTTATAATTTTTAAAAATATACAAAAAATAGCATGAAAAATCCAGTTTTTTTTATTCTGTTTAAGCTGTAAATTAAATTTATAAATGATTAAATAGTTTTATACATTAATTTATCAAGGTTTACTGAGACGCGGACCGATTTCGCGTACATCGAAGAATTGTGAATAAATCTACTTATTTAAATAAAATTTATAGTAGTCTAGTGATCGAAAACTTTGTATTGCATATTTAAAAACAATTTAATTAAACAAAAATAATTTTATAAAATTATATGTTTAAATCATTTTCAAATTTTATAGCAGATATTGATAACTAGTTATACATTTAAATAATTAAATTTATGTTTCTATTCAAGACTCGTCTTCAACCGATTTCGATGAGCAAACAGTGGAGGAATGGTTGGCCCGAATCGGACTCTCAGAATATGCAAACCTTTTGATTAATAACGGTTTCGACAATATCTTGTTTATGGTAATGATTGGCGAAATTTATACTTGCTTAAATTATGACAACAATTTACTGAATGATAAATTATGCGCAAATCCAGTGCTCGAATGTGATGGACGACTCGGACCTGTTGGAGATCGGAGTGACGAACGCCGGCCATAGGGACCGCATACTCCTGGAGGCGAAGTCGGTGCCGAAGGTGCGACTCCTGACCCGAAACGACGAACACCTGTCGGTCGAGCAGTGGCTGCAGTCACTCAAACTCTGCGAATACAAGCCGTCGTTCGACGCGAACGGCTATTCGGAGATGAGTCGCGTCCGCAACCTCTGGGAAGTCGAGTTGAATACTGTGCTCGAGATTAATAAGTTGGGGCACCGGAAGAGGATACTCGCCTCCCTGGGCGAACGGCTCCGGCTCATCGAAGACCTGGGGCTGGATGATCTCGACTTCGATAAACTGGTAAATATGCTTTTTTGTTCCTATTAATCATTTTTAGCATGCATTGTTTTTATAATTTTAAAACGATTATATTAAACGTATTAATGTATGGCAAAAAATGTCATGTCATAAATGGTTGACTTAACTCCATGTATATTTTTATAAAATTCTCCAACATATACAAAGATATACATTTATACTATTTTATATTTTATGAAATAATCTTATATTTTTAAAATTTATTTAAAATCTTATATAGTTTATAAAAATTATTAAGATAATTACTTTTATACGATAGTTGTAATCTATTTGCCAAATAACTTAATTTCAAAGCATTTGTATAATAATTATTTTAGTTTTGATATAATATACAGTTTATTAAAAATATATTTTTTTATAATAATGTTTTTAATATAATATGACATAGTGTTTTTTAATCAGTTAAAGTATATTTAAAGCAATCAGTGAAATGATCTAGTTACTAATCGTAACACTAATATTAAATTACTTTTTTTGAAACAATCAATTTTCGATTTTATTAAGGAATATTAAATATCATTTTCGAGCTTCGATTTAAAATAAGTACAGTACAATTTTAACAATGATTTCATAAAAAGCGATTATTCGACAAAATTCACGTTTTTTATAAAAGAAATTTTCAACTCATTCTGAAATAAAAATCAATGTTTTGAAGAAAAAACAATCATAACAAAATGACAAACATTTAACTTTAAACTATTTCGACCAGAACGAATAAAATGTGCACATGATAAATCTATCGGGAATTGGATTTCCCGTTGAAAACAATTCCCAATTCTATTCATATAATAATAAAATATTTTATAATAAAAAATATTTTTATTTATTATTATTTTCCACAGAATCTCAATATAAGCCAACTGTCGGTCGACGAGGGATTCGACACGTCATCGAAGGCGACGACTGCCTCGACGTCAGAGACATTAAGTAACGATAAATCGATCGAAAACACGAACACAAAGCCGACGGAACAGCAGAGAGCGCCGGAATTACCGCCGAAGACGACAAACGTGACGACTAAGTCGGCGAACGCCGCGCCGAGCGGTCAGTCGGTCAGCCAATGGAAGCACACGAACCGCGAACTGATCGACAGTTCGTGCAAATATACGGCCAGTTATTTGGGCTCAACGTTGGTTCGGGAGCTGAGAGGCATCGACTCGACCCGAGCGTCGATACAAAAGCTCAAGACTTCGACGAAAAATATCGCGAAAATACCGCAAATTATTCTTTCGATCAGCTATTCGGGCGTTCAGTTCATCGACGCGCAGACGAAGGTAAGCTTTAAAACTATTATGCAAAAATTATAAGAGCTCTCGATGAGCGAGCCAATATTTTATCATGACTAATTTTCATTAATTAAAAGTATTCGATAAACTAAAATAACAGTTTGTAATTGAGCAAAATATTTATTCAGATAGCTTATTAAATGTAGTTATTAACTTAGCAAGTGTAAATAATACAACATTTTAATATGATTATTTTTAAATGAATTAAAATAAATAACATTTGTAGATTGCTTTATATATAAGACAATTATATAACAAATAAATTTAAATTATCGTAAAGCTATTACACTAAGCTATATAATTTTATTTTAATTCATGTTTATTTTTCTTAATGACTGCATTAAGTTTTAAAATAAATAGCCAAAAAAAACAAGAATTTATACTGAATTAATTAATATAATAAATATCAATCTATTTGTGTAGCAACTCGTCTGCGAACACGAGATCCGGAATATTCAGTGCATATGTCAGGACAGCGAAGATCTAAACCATTTCGCGTATA